>VYZQ01027458.1:17286-68851 GCA_013400655.1 Mystacornis crossleyi | reverse complement strand
GGCTACCCAAATCAGACTGTTTTGAGACTGGTTGTAACGTGACCTAGAGAGATCCTCTGCAGTAAATTATCTTTCTAAGAGGAACCCAGCAGGTTTTGCTGAAGCATCCTGCTGGGATGAAGGAGAATGAGAAGCATGCGGTGCTCAGTGATGCGTAGGAGAACCATAAGGGGATGAGGAATCATGCTTATGGCACGGGCAGCACAGGGCAATGTGGTACTCATGGAGTGGGCATGACTAACCAGCAGATGCTTCTGGCCATTTCTGTGCCATGGTCTTTCCTAGTTGCTCCTCCACTGCTGTGAATTAATTTGGAGCAGCGTTGTGCTGTCATGATTTTGCTCAAAAGAACAAGCTGGTAATTGTGTTAAATTGATCCTGTCGGCAGTCAGCCCCACATTCTGGCGATGAAGCTGTCCAAAGAGGTGATGTGCTCCTGAGGGTTTCTTTGTTTTCTGTCGGCTTGCAGGACAGAGACCTTCCTTGGAAGGGAAGGGCCATCTGAGACCATCCCCAACCTCTTCCTTCAAGTCGATATTTGATGTTTTTATGGTGAAAGGAGTTGGGAGTTGGTGAGTTGGAAGTGCATGGTGGTTGTGTTGCTGGACACCAGCGATCGCCTTATCCAATTTGTTCTGAACTCACCTTACTATGTGTGAATGCAAAAGCTGATCTATTGAGTCTTCTTTGCTTTAGCTGTCTGATTCAGTCATCCTTATAAAACACTGTTAGTCTAATTCCAGCAACATGCTTTTTCTCCCTCTCTCAGGGTTTTTGAGTCTTTCTGTGCAGAAAAAAGGGCAAAAAGAGGAGGAGGGAGAGTATGGGAGCTGAACCATGATTGCAAGCCAAATGGAAGTACATTTTGAGGATGAAATACTAGGACAAGAGGTGGGACAGTCTCATGTGACTTTAAGAAACCAGTAGGTTTCTTAAATATACCAGGTATAAAAGGTATAAAAAAGAATACCTTTTAGGTATTTTTGGTTGGAATTCCAGGACTGTAGGAAAAAAGCATGAGAAGCATTGGTTGGCATGGTGGGTGTTAAGAAAGTTTTGTAAAGGAGCTTTTATAAAACAAAAAACCCACTACATAAGAATAAAGCTAGAACACCATTTTACCTGTTAAAACATTTCACTTGGACTACCCATGGCTGGATTTAGTTCACTACAGTAGTGTTTTTAAGCATATATGAGGACAGCCTTATAGGAATGTTACGGCTATCACTGAGTTTAGATAGGACATCTACTTTCTTGCAGTATCGCTGATAGTGATAGAAACAGTGTTTTCATCATGTGTAAACCCCATGATTTTTCTAGGTTAGTGTGGAAATTGTTTCCATTGCTTCAGAGCTAGCAATACAACTATAAATTGTGTTCAGAAAATATGTCCTTGAAATATCCTTTGTTCTTCCTCTTTTCTTCATGCTTAGTGTGCTCTACTACTCTTTCTTTCCCCCATAATCTGCTTTAGGGAAATTATGTATAAGGCTCAAGAGCACAGATATCACCATATTCTTCTTCTCCCTGTGTACTTATTTTCTATTGCAATGCCCAAAGCATGTTAGGATATTACATTATTTTTCATATTGTAATTAGTTTCTTCCTGGATGGCTGCAGGTTGGGGGTTTTTTGCTCTTAGTTGTAATAATCCCCTGTCTTTTTTCTAAAAGTGTAGTGCAACAATTTGTAGGGTTTTGAGAAGGACTTGGAGCCTTGTATCTGTTCATATATTTTCATTTCATGCTCTGTGTTTTGCGAGAAATCACAGTTGACCCAAACCTTTGAGAGCTCTTCAGGATCCCTGCTGGAGGGTTCTTCCATGTGACCAGTCTCCTAAAGCAAGTAGAATCCACATAATCAGAAAATTTGAGCTGTTCTCAGGTCCTTAAGTTGGCCTCTATTTGCAGTTTCTGCAAATCTTGCCACTTCCAATTCAGTCTGTAAAACCTCAGCATTTTTTCCTTTGTTCTTTTCTGGCTAGAAATTACCTGTACCGAGTTGTTCCCTCTCTGCACCCAAAGGAATCTTTAGGGTAATTCAAAACCACAAACCAGGTGTTAGAAACTTCTCAGTGTTTTGTAATGCTCCATAGAGATGAAGAGCTTGTTTCGGGATGTGCATTGCGCCTTTGGAGATAACTTCACTGTGCTGCAGGGAGCTCTTGGAATACCTGGGTAGAGCTTTATATTGTCTGTACTAAGTCACTTGTGTGTTTTGGAAACACGGACTGGGACTGGGCAGGGGCGTGGGTCCTCTGGCTGTACTCAGATGCTTTGTCTGTCTGAAGAGATAAAGCCTGTGCTGGGTACTCAGAGAGCCTCGTCTTGTCCATTAAATTCAGTAAAAGTGGAAGTGTTCTCCCTTTTCACCAAAGGGAAGCTAAAACTCCTTTTTCCCTGCCAGGTTGGGAAGGGGGAATGATTATGGGTAAAAGGGGAGAGGAAGGAGGCAGATCATCCTGTATTTCTGTGGTTACTTACACAGTGTTTCCATGCTGAAATGCAGTTAGTTATCAAAGAAAATTTAAGTAGTGCTGTTTTGGACAAAGAATAAATTCTGATCTTTTCTCACCTTTGTGACAAGCAACTGGAGAAATAGCTGAAGTGTTCAGAAGAAACACTGATCACCATCGGGGCAAAATATTAAACAGTAGTTCCTCTGAGACACCTATAACCATGTTTCAGCCCATGCACAATTGCCCTGACAGTCAGACTTGGGGTGCCCAAATAACTGTTGAGAAGACTAATTTCAAGTGAGTTTTGCAAAAGGCAGCATTGGGGACAAAATTGCATCTCGCTCTGAAAGTTCAGGCTTTTTCTGGAGACTTATGACTCGAATGTGTTGTTGAAAGTGCGTTTTTAGGAAGATGCACAGCCTGATTTCTGAGGACTAAATAGGAAGTGCACGGGATTGATGTAAATCTGGGGAAGGCATTGCACTGTCCTGTGAACATATCCATCTTTGCACAAAGAGTAGAAGCTGGGATATATAAAGCAGTGCTTCTGACCTTGGGCAAGTATTTTTTTTTTTCTTCTTGTTTCCCACTTTCTTGTCAGTTCAGCCAGATTTTACTATCTTTTGGGGCAAAGTATACTAAAAGGCACAGAGATTTATCTGGGACATATCAGCACTGCTATATTACATGTAATAGTGTGCTTGGCACTTGGTTTTTGCATACCCATCTGTTTGCCCTTACTAATGCTAGCCATCAGCTGAGAGTCCAAAAGCATTTCTGCCTCATCCTGGATTTTTATATCCATGAAAGAATTGGTGATGAGAAGGGAAAGGGGATGAGCACTTGGAAAACAAGGTTTGCAATTAGTAGGTAAACCTGGAATTTGCTGAAACTCCTGGGAGATGGTCTGACCTGCCCTCATGCATGTGCTCCCCATGCAGCAGCACACAAACATGTGCAGCATGGACAGCCTGGGTGGTTAATATTTACTGAAAATGAACAGCCTGTGAAATTGCTCTGGAAACACTGCACTGTGGAAAGACTGTGGAGAGACCGGAGGGCAGCTGTTGGGATGATACATCACAGATGCTCCTTTGGAAATGGGTGATTTGCTGCTGAAGAGCAGCCTGGCTTGTTTGTGGAGCATGCCCTCAGTGCTGCCCAAGCAGGACAATCCACTGTGCTGGCTGCTCATGCTGTAGCAGGATGGTGTTGACAAGTTAATGCTTCCCCTTGGAGTTTTTACAGCAGAACCTCCAGGTGCTGCCAATGCCAGGCTGGTGAATTGATAGTTCTGCTTACTGCATTATGGAAAGCCACAATGACCTGAATTTAATTGGTTCTTACCTGTCCTTAATGCTGAATTTTACAATATTTATCGATCAAAACTCAGGGAAAAGGAAGGGTTCAAACTTCTGCAGGTTTTAGTGCAGTCCAGGAATTTGCTTTGGTTCAGTAAGTTAAAAAAGGTATAACAGGCAAAAAGGCAATACTTTGCAACTAGGCATTTTATGACTTGTTAATAAAGCCTTAGCTGAACTGGAAGTCGGACACTTTTTTCCTAATACAAGCAGTGATCCTCTGGAGATACTTTAGTTTGAGAGTATATAAGCCACAGCAGGAGCTGTGCTGGCCTGAGCTATGGTCACCAGCCTGGTTGCCAGCCTGTGGTGTTGGTGTATTCTGGAGTCTGTTGGCAGATGGGGTCAAATCAAAAAATGGATTACACCATCTGCAAAGGGACTTGGATTTCCGCCCTGGAAGACTATCCACTATTCCCCACACTTTGTCCATGTGGAACTGTCATACTCTGGAAGTACCAGACCTTGTTGGGTACCTCTGACTTAAACTGATGGAAGAATGGAAGTGCTGTTTTTGGGGCACAGTCAAAGGAAGTTGGATTCTCTAACTGTATTTCTCTCCTTAATATGTTAGGATTTTTTATATGTTTGAAATTTATGTATTTTGATATTTTTATTTTTCAATCTTGTGTTAGGTTTGTCCCAAATACAGCTCCCTCTCCTGTACTGTCTAAGTAGCAAGTCACTCCAAATTGTAGGACTATGGGAATTTCTAGAATCGTGGATAGTTGTAATATCTTTTAAAGGTCTGCTTTATCAATCCTGGTGTTTTTCCTTATTTTGATACAAGAAGTTTTTTCTGGAAATGTTTGGCTCCTTTTGGCCATCTTGTAACTGTAACTGCACAGGAAGCATTGGGTTCATTTCCTGCATTTTTGTCTGTCCTTGGTAAAAGTCTGCATCAGTAAGAAAGCACATTGCAGGTAACTAAGACCTTTTGCATATTTGAAGTCAGTGAGTGCCATAGAAAGTCTGCAGCTGAGCTACTCGAGGAAAGAATAGCTCATTTAGAAAAAAAAATTTAAAAAAAAGAAGAAGATGAAGCATTTTACCTTTTACAGAACTGTGTTTCTCATTTATTTAGGTCATCTGTTATGGGGAGTGGGGGAACTATTACTCCTGCTATCTTCATGCTGCTTGTGATTTATTTTCAACTTAAGTATCATGCTGGCATCACACAGGACATTTACAGTTTTGAACTGAGATGCCTCTCTCCCTGCCTGGTGGTAATGCCCTATCAATTCCAAATGGCAATTAATGCTGTTTCCCCAAAATGACTTCTGCAGAAATAAAGTGTAATTGGAAAGTAGTTGCCCATTACAGTGATTTATCTTGTCAGTGACTGATTTGTTATTTAACTCTAAAACATTTTATTGATGTATTTGGAAAGTGACTACGTGACCTAAGTAAAAATGTTAAACTTATTAATCATGGTAAGTTTTCTCTGCTGCGTTTACCATATACATAAATTATGTAGCTTGTAAAACAGGCTGTTTATTATGGTAAGAAAATACAGTGATGTACTACAGGCAGCACATAGTTTTAGTTTTATTAGCTTTTAAAATAAAAAGTTCAGTAGATAAAAAGGTTAAGTGCAAGTTACTTGGTTCATTTTTTATGGAGTCCTTTGAAGGTAAAGATACTAGGTCCATGGTAAGTAGTATTGTTGTAATTAATTTCCAAAACCAGAAGTTCTTATTAAGTTGCAACTGAGAGGAGGATCACCTCTTTTCCCTGAAAGCCCCAGGGGTAATGGATTGCAATAATTCAGACACTTCTGAGCCTTATAGATCCCAAAATTTTTACAAATTTTATTTCTCTAATATAAGAAAATACCCTTTATTATTGATTGGATTCATTTACATATTTGGTGGAGAGCAATATGACTAATAACACTAACTCCCCTCTTTACTGCAAGACTAATAACTGTGAGGGTTAGTTTTGAAAGCATAAAACCTTAACTGAGTTGTGGCATTTCTCACAGAAGCAGGGAGAGTTGAAGAAAAGATCTGGAATATTGCTGTAGAAAGAAAAGTAAGCAAAGGAGAAGGAATACAGCTCTGCTTCTCATGAATCCCTTGAGATGCCAAAAACGAGCAAAAGGACATAGCAGATCCCAGGAGGAAGAGTGGCTGTGTTGTGGAGGAGGACCTGAAGGACAGGGTCTTCCTCGTGTCGCTGCTCTCCAAGATAGTGTTAAGCTATGAGCAAAGAGGAGCCAACTCAACTTTAAATCAATTTTCCCCCCAGCTGTAGCATTTTCTAGATCTAATAGGGAAAGATGAGCTCAAACCAATTCATTTTGTACATTGCAGTGCTTTGTGAAAATCTCTCCTTTGCAATTCATGCTCCTCAGGATAGAAATACTGGATTAATTTTTTTAACCAGAAATTCTCTCATTAAAAAAAATAGACCAAAGTTCTGGATGCTGATTAAAAGCACATCCCATGGTGACAAAATCGCTGCATCTTTCCATGCTGTAAGAGTTGCTCCCAACACTTCTCTTGCTGCAATGCAATAGGAATGAACATCACACCATTTGGAAGTCTTTGATTTTCATGTCAGATATGGATATCTGAGAACAGTCAGAAACTTGGGATTTATCACATTTGTATTTATTACCTGTTTATATTTTCCATTGCTGGAGTATCTGAACAGTTTATTTACAACACTGTCCACATCCTCTTTCTCTTGCAAGTCCCCTGTGTCACTGCAAGTGATGAAAAGATGCTCTGATTTAGGTCTTGAAGACGCATGTGTGTGTTAATATCCTGTTGAATAAAAATGCAGCTCTATAGAACTCCTTCTAATTTCCTTCTATATGCAATGCCCAAGATATTCATTATATGATCTCATTTCATTTTATTACCTTACTCGTTTTAATTTTTATTTTATTCATAACAAAAACATAGGATAAGCAGAAGATGAAGATCAAATACAAGACTGCCAACAGATAAAGAACTTTGTAACATGAAATAGGAAATTTCATGCTGTTAATATTCAATTGCATGGGAAGCAGGTAGGGTGAGTTGGTCAGGGGGAGACAAATCAAAAAGATGTGGGATGAGCACCAGGCTTGGAAAGGATTCTTCTTCCTGAAGAAAGAGTCTGAATCATGTGATTGTCCTTTAAGGAGCAAAATAGCTGGGAATGATGAAATTTGCTGACATTTATCTTCACTACAGAAATCCTTTATCCTGTTTTTTCACTGGGATAACGGATGAATAAACCTTTTACTTTTTAAGAAACAAACGCTTGAGGAATTTGGTCTCCTGGCTTCCTGGTGCAGATCTGGGAGAGTGGGGTTATGGCTGGACAAGGTTCACAAACTGCCCTGTCTCATTCCTCACCCATAAATAATATTCCATAAGGAATACCCTCTGTGCAGCATGTGCATATGAAACTGCCAGCTTATATTTTGTCCAAACGGGTGCCAATCTGTCATATAGGGTGGGAAGCCAAGCTGCATCCCAGCTTGAACGTCAACATTGGGATGGGCTTGGAGCATGGCGTGGCTGTTTTTTGTCTGAGGGAAAGCTGTGAATGTCTAATGAGAAAGTAAATTATTAAGGTTTTGCATTACACAGAGCATTTGTGAGCTGGACAGCGATGATGTGAATAAGTCTCCAAATTCCTGCTTCTCTCTGAGTTGTGATGTGATCCCTGAGCACAAAATTCATGGAGATCTGGTAGTGACAAGAAAGACTGAACCATATTATTACTCACATATCTGCATTTAGTGACACTTGCAGAGACTTTTGACAGGAGGCCTCAAGCCTTAATCCCCAAGTCTACGTTTTATCCAGTAGCCACTAAAACAAAGGGATTTCAGTTTTTTTAAGTAGCATTGGCTTATTTATTGAATTCAGAACTGTTGCAAGAGACGTTGGAGGGGGTTACTGATGGCTTTTGTGGTTTCTGGCATTTAATATTGGCGGGTCATGGCTGAGGAAGTCTTTGCTTGTTGTCTGTTTGTAATGTGTGAGTGAGGTTTTGCCTCATCAGGGTCTCTCCAGAACTGATGCTCCCTGCTCCTTGGGGCTCCTTATGGTCACCTTGTCCGCAGTGGGTGGTCCTGGCCTGATTGGCAGGGTTTGAAGGAACTCTTGGCTGGGTTTGAAGGAACTCTTACCTATGTGCCTGCTTTGTAAGACCCCTGAAGTCAAAGTCAAGCAGCAGTTGCAAGGCAGAGTGGCAGTGAAAGACTGAAGGACATTGAGATGGCTGCTTTTCACAGACTATTTGACATGCTGTAGTCCACTTTTGTACTTTAGTAGTTCATTTCATTAGCTTGGCGCTCCCTGTCTAAATATAAAAAATGCATGCTGAAAAATCGATTACTGTCACTTGTCAGTGTGCCTCATTTACCCTGCCTCAAGTGCCTGGGGATAATTGGCAACAGTGGAAAAGTTTTGCAGCCTCCAACTGTCAGCAAGGTTGCAAAGGCACGAAACAGGCTTTCCTATCGTGACATTGGCATGTCAGCTTTGTGGGGGTTTTGAAGGTGGGTGTGGAGGGGTGGTTCCCATTGCAAGCTAATTCTTGCTCGGCAAAGCTTCCCCTCTGTGCTCTCTGGGACAGACCGTCCCTTTTTCCCAGCTCTGCAAACCTGTCTTGAACAGCTTTCTGTGAAAGTCAGTTCAAAGAGCTGGAAGTGCTACTTAGGGAGGAAGCCTTCTTGGGGCTTATAGCTCTGAAATAAGTCGGTATTCATAAGTTTTCAAATCGCTCCCTCAGCTTGCGCTTGCACTGAAGTTTGAATGGAGTCCCAGGAAGTTTTCCTAAGAGGTGGTAAACTCTGTGAGCCTGTGCTTCTTGGGTGTACTTGAATTTTACTACAGCCTTCCTAGTTGAAGATGCGGCTTTCAGAATAACTCCTGGCAAAGATTACAGTCTCTCTAGAGTGCCTTGTATTTTAATCCTTCTAATCTGTAATATTTTCAGCCTCTGCATATTGATTGATTTCTTTTTTTCTTTGGGGATGTTAAGAATAATAACCAGAATGAAAACCTTAGTACAGGGCATCTCTGCTGAATTGATACGGCTTTTTATTCCTAGTTAATCAGCAGTAAGTCTCAGGGTGTCAGTGGGTGGTCCTGCATATCATCAGTTATTACAGCTCTGTGGACCAACCATTGAAGTCCTGCAGTTTAAAGTGTATTACTTGACGGAGCAGCTGAGCTTTTGCCCTGTCATTTTGAATGATATTCCATAATAGTATTTAATGTGATTTTAACTTTCAATGGGAGCATGACTAAACACTAGAAATGAAATTTTTTGACATTTGTCTGTTGTTCATTATGGTTGATGTGCAGTTTGTCATCCTTTTTAAGTAACACTGCATCTAGCACAGATAACATGCTTGGAACATAATGAGCTGTCAAAAGATTATAGCTACAGAAAGGTCAAATAATCACTTAAACATAGTTAAAAAATAATTCTTGAAAATGCTGCTGGGCTGCTACTTCATTGCATTTAGTTAAAATATTTAAAGAAAGCCTCTAACTTCTGCAGTTCTGTTTTCCTGAGATAAATATAACACAGATTACACAGAGAAAGAAGAAAACCTCTGTGTTTTAGCACCGTTTTAGAGAAATAAAACTAAGCACCCTGACTTGACAGGGAAGCACTCTGAACATATTTTGCAAACATGTTTGTCTCTCACTGCAAATTAATTACTAATTGCCTGTTATGTGATGTGTTGAAATTAGCTCTTTTCTTTCTTATCATAGCTTGAGACATCTTTGCCTCCTACTTCTTAAGGAGGTCAGGACTTCAGCCTCCTCTGGAATCCCAAATGAGATTTGTCAGTCAGGCGTAGCAAAATCTAATCTCATCCAGAGAAAAAGAAAAAAACAGACCAGAAAATGATCTGATTTTCCGATTTCATGGCCAAGGTTACCCCGGAAAGTGGCATTTAAAGCCCGTAACTAAGGTGGCATGCCAAACTAAGCACTAATAACAGAGCAACCATGTGGAAAGATATCGCTTTAACAATTTTACAGTTGCTAAGTGTGAAAATTGTAGTGTGGGCAAGCTCTTGGAATCTGTGGCAGTTGGTTCAAAGAGCTGGAATTGATGCTCAGTGAGAAAACACTCTCAGCCCCTGTAACTCGTAAACACTGATGAGGTCGGCTCCTGCTTTTGCTGTTCAAACATAAGGCTGAACAGCTTCATTAAAGAGATTTTTTTTTCTCTGAAAATAAAAAAAATAGCAACAACATCGCATAGCGTTGGTTGGTGACTTGATAAGATGGTGTTATCAATGTGATCTTGTGCTTCACAGGCCTGAAAGAAAAGAGATTAGGTGGCTGAACTTAAAAGATGATGTATTTTTTTCTTGTTCTGTGTACTGTTCTGCTTTTGGTTCCTGGACACACATGCTTCTCATGCTCGTGCACGTGTGCGTGCTCCTCCCCTGAGCTATGCCTGTGCACAGCTTTATTCTCTGAAAATATGTGGCTGATGCAATACATGAGGCACTATCCGTACAAGTCTCTGGGACGGGAACTGTGAGGTGATGTGTATCAGGAAGTGCTGAAGGAGCAGATTGAAAGGAAGCATATGTTCATGTTTCTGACATTATCTCTGGGCTGATTTGCACTAGAGGTAGTAAGACACCTTGAAGGGATAATCTGTTGAATGAGTTGGTACATCAAAGGCTGACTATTATCTAGCCAGGTATTAAATGAGCCAAAGGCCACTGCATGTCTTCTGTAAATCATAAACCAGCCTTCCAATCCCGGCACAGTGAAGCACTCGTACCCTGGACTGGATAGGGCTCCAATCCCCCCTGTAAAACTGTTTTGTCAGACCTCCCTCTTCTGGCAGCAGAGGTGGCACTTCCCCTCCTGTGCAGCAAATGCGCAGGGGCCGTCCCAGGCCCCTGTGCAGTGACAGACCCACCCCACCAGGGATGGCCAGGCAGCCAAGGCGCTGGGACTGCAGGAGCTTTGCAGAGCTCCTGACGGCCCTTCAGCGAAACATGCCCAGGAGGAGAGTTATCTGCAGCATGAGATGTTCTCACTTCCTGTGGCTTCAGGCTGTGCCTGAACTTGCATGAAGTCAGTTTGGGACAGGCTGCAGCTGTGCTATTGGTTGATGGGCTGTCTCTAGAAGGTTCTGGGCAGAAATTGCCATCAGTGTTAGGCAGGTGCACGAAGTTCTGATTGCAGTAGTCCTGTGAGCGTGGCAGGCCTGAGATGATGCCTCCTCCCGGGTGATGCAGTACCAGCACCTTTGCAGCTGAGGTCATTTGGGTGCCTAAATGAGGCTGCAGGGATGAAGCTCTAGGTAGCTATTAGTTAAGGTTGTGGCTCTTAGTCAGCTGGCATTAGTGAGGCTTGGGAAATTACCCCAGTTGCTCTGGAGCTGGGTGTGGGAATGCTAAGCCTTATCTATTTGGTAGCGTACTTCTAACCTGCCATTGAAGGGTTTGTCCTGGTCCGTGTGAAGCACAGCTAGGGACCTCTTCAGGACCAATGTCTGTTTTGTGAAGACTGGCATTATGTTTTCTCCCCTCTGAATTTCTACCATTGTGAGCCTCAAGGTTCTGTGTGTCTTTTTCTCTTAGCTGGTTTTAACCCTTGCGTTTTAAAAGTGAAGATTCCTGTGTGATTGCACTCTCTGTGTGAGAGGCAAAATGTGTTGGGGGTTGGCTGGGCTGGAATAAGCTATTTTTGCACAAATTTCTTGTCTCTCCTCATGTTGTTGTCAGCATGTCATGTTTCCAGAAGCTGAAGTCTAAAGCAGCTTATATTTAACACTCTCTAGAGAGAGACTGGAGCCTGGCATGCTCATGTGGACTACCGAGCTCTGGTCTTTCAAGGACAACCCATCTGTGCCATGGGCTGCCCGATGCAGGCGATGAGCGTTTGGGTGGGTGAAACCCACTCCTGCAGTCCCAGCGCCTTGGCTGCAGAACCTGACAGCAAATGCCCAGAGCTGCCTGGCTTGACCTAAAGGTTACCAGCTAGTACTGCTCTTCTGATTTGAGCAAGAAAGCTTAGAAAGCAGAGGACTGAAGAGCAGAGAGAACGTCCACTGTTCTCGTGCTAGTCCTTGTCTGCCAGAAGCACTAAGTCATATAATCCTGCCCATAAACTCATTTTAGGGTTTTTACTGCACCACCTGCTCCAAATAAACTGGAGGTATGGTTTACACTCATTTGGAAACAAAAAGCTGAGGTTCAGACTTTCTCCATATGGAGACTCCTCTTGAAATGAAGGAAAATGAAGGGAAATGCTGATTCAGCTCTTTCTGCAGATACCTATATCACCAGCCTGTCCATTTTGGAAGAATTATGAACCATAATTGTGAACTGTGAATTCATAATTATGAACTGCTGCCAGCATGCCAAAAGGAGAAGATTTTTACAGAGAAATTGTGTGTGAGCAGAACTTAGGTCTCTGCTCTTGAGGGCCATGTTACCTGCTTGTAATGGGAAAAATAAAGCAGTCCCACAATGTGTCTTTGCAGCCCATCCCTGCCAGCTCCTCCAGGCACGCTGAGGCTCTCTAAAGAGACTGGGAGAGACAGAGAAGAGCACTCTCTCTTTGGGGAGCAGCCTGAGCAGCTTCTGATATTAGGAGCTGCAGCGTCTTGCTGCCAGCAACCATGATGTGGTAAGGCACTGGGCCATGGCTGGGATTTTTGGGAGTTCAATATGGGATGGGGGGTGTGGCTTTTGGGTTCTTTTATTTTCTCCCCCCCCCCCCCTTTTTTTTTTTTTTTAACCCAACACAAGGATATTGATAGTATTTACAGTCAGGCTGTATTGTAGTTGTAAGCTGAGACAACTGTGGATGTAGATTTGTCAGATCCTCTATATTTATCTTCTTAAACATAAAAATCGTTTAGAGTTGGCTCAGCCTAAAAATGCTACAGAGGATGTTGTTGTTTCAATACAGTTGACTTCACAAGTAGGTTGTCTGACTGGATACTTAAAATCACATCCACCAGCATGTACTGCATGCTGCATTCATTTTTCTGGCGCCTAGATTACACTATATGTATTTACCAACGTAACTGGCTTATAAAACGTTTTCTAAACTTTAACCGTTCGTTCACGTGCTTTACTGCATCACCCATGTGTCTTGCAGCCAGAGATGTTTGGACTCCTGCCTATCTACTTCCTAAATGAATAAATGTGACCTCATACATTTGAAGTGACACCTGGGAGATATTTCTGGGTTTACCAGTAATAGAGAGCAAAAATTGCTTACATTTCTGTCTGACCTGTTTGGGTCAGGGAGGAGGAGAGTTGGGGATAGGTATCCCCATACTCAGTGATTCAATCTGTCACATGCCTGAGTCTGAGATGTCACTGCTGGCTGACTGCTGGTATCTCTGTGGGTGGCAAGGCAGCTGTGAAAGGCGGTGTTTTTATATCTCTATTCACCTTCTAAACCATAAGGGAGGGTGAAATGGGAAGTAAATGACTGGAACAGAAAATGTCTCCAGCCTTGGAAGAAGTCAAGAGTCCACTGGGTTCAGCCCTTACCTGGTTGGAGAAGCGGGGGAGGAAATGATGCTATTTCTGGAAGACATTATTTCACTGTCAGTAGGCTTTGAAAAAAGGAAGGCTCCCAGGCTGCCCACTTCCTTCTCCAATGAAGAAGCAGCACAGCCCCTGCTAAGGTCTGGACTTTGGTTTACAGCCAGGCAAGGTAGTTTCTCCAGGTTGTCTCCTCTTCTGAACTGGTGGCTAATCTACTAAATAACGAGCCTCTCTTTTTTTTTAGAAACCTTCAAATGATGAAGCATTAGCTCCTAAACAACCTAGGGAAGCAGCATCTGGTGTGTCTATTAAGCCATATGCACTCAAATTCAATATAGCAACAGAAAAAGACAGGGTGAACATTAATTAAGAAGTCCACTGATAATAAGAACTGACTCCTGTGGAGATGATCTGTAGTTGAAATACAGTTTGATTTAAAAAAAAAGAGAAGGAGATTAAAAAAAAACTGGCAGAAGCTGAACTTCTAATATCCTTGAAAAAACCCCACCAAAATGATCCAAAAAAAAACCTTCACAAAAATATCCCAACACATTTGGCCTGAGGATGGATGTGTGTGTTTTTAGGTATGTGTGTGTCTGTGAAGCTATCTGGTGTATACTTAAGATATGACCTTGGAATAATGTTCCGTAACTAGGCAAGGAGAAGAAGATCTAAATATGGATACCTGATTGATAGACAGGTATTGTGCAGCAGTGCTCTGCAGGTGTGGTGTGGATTTAGTACTGTGGATGGAAGAGAGGAATCTCAGACCTGAGGTCAGGACCTGGTGGATTCCTGTACTGGGGTCCACTCTGTTCTCTTGGCCATTTCTGCAGGCCCAACTGGCAGGAAACTTCCTGGACTAAGAAAGAAAAATCTACCTGTCTCAGTGTAGATCACCTTGGCTAACAAAGGGAGTGAACTTCATTAGCAGGCTTGCACAAAAATAAAGAATCATTAATTTGCCCAGGTGTCTGCTGCAGTTTGATGTCCAGTTGTAACAGTCAATTGGAAGATGCTGTGGTCTTTTGTGAAGAAAAAGGTTCATATATATAGCATTGTAAGCTGTTCTTATGATGTGGCTTTGTTTCAGTCCTTTTCCCATTCTCTCTTCTGATCTGTTCCCCAGGGGAATTTTGACCAAAAGTCCCAGATGCTGCTATAAATTAGCCTAAAGAGGCAGCCATGGGGCTGTATGGGAAGAATTTAACTAAACGTTTTGAAGGTATATGAAGTATGTGCATCATCAACAAGGCTTAATGCTGTGGACATAGTTATTACAGCAACTACAAAGTCTTTTCCATGAGTGTTTCTGAATGGAATTAGAAACTTTTAAAACTTTTCTCATAACTTTGACTAAGATAACCTTTTGCAGAATGAAAATACCTGGGCTTTGGACAAGAAGTGGAAACTATTTAAATGTGTCAATTATCTAGCAATTCCTAGAGGAAAGATCATTTAGAAAAAAATGGTTTCCAGTGAAAAGTTTCTAGCAACCATAATTATAGGTGCATCAGACTACTTTGCTGTAAAAGAATCCAGAGGATGAGTAACTGGAGTGTGCCCTGTTGCAGTGGGGTGGCTGCAACCTTTCCCTGGGAGACAGCCTTGGCCTGTGGAAGAATCAAGGAGACGATATTTGATAGATGTTTTCAGATTTTATTCCCCCTGGCCGCACATGGCCGGAGCCCGGCAGGGACTCCGACAGCGACCTGCCCCCTAGAACAGGTCTGGAACCATCCCCGCCGGGGTCCCGTGAACACTCCCTTAAGTACAGGATTCCCGCGGGCTACATTCAAACTGACCAATAGGAGACAGAATTTGGGGTACACATGACCAGGGAACAGGGACAGAGAAACCCCGTGCCCCACACATCCACTCATGCTCATCCCCCCCACGGGGGTCACCTCTTCAGTGCCCAAGTTCCCCCAGTGCCCATTGCTCCTCTCAGTAAAATAAGCTCATGGGTTCTAGTAGCTATTTAATAAAAGTCTAGGAGTTTTACAGATACACTGGGGACCATTTATGTCTGCTTTTTCCACACATGGAAAGCCTTTCTGTACCTAGCTGGTCCTTTCTTCCATGTGTTGCATCATGAAAAATTGTCAGTCTGAGTTTCTTGTCATACCAAAGCCAGGAACAAAAAGCAGGAAACAAAACCTTCTCCTCTTCCAGCACAACGAGATACAGAAAGATGTAACCAACATCTTGAATGGGAAAGGAGTGGTATCTGTTGCATCTTTTTTAACATGTGCGTACATACATGTATGTGCACTTGCATATTTGTGTAGGTATTCTGATTTTCAAAGGGAGGAGTCCTGAAGATGAAATAAACCCCGGGAAAAAAAATAGAACAGGGGATTTTTGGGGTTGTTTTTTGTTGGTTTTTTTGGTTTTTTTTTTTCTCTTCCACGGGACTAGCTGAGTCTGTCTTAATATAAATCTGTGTTATGAGGCCACAGGTTGTAAAGCGATGCTTTTGCTTTGTGGAGAAGGCAAAGTGCACCAGACTACTCCATTTCAAACTCTGCCTCACCAGGCTTGGTAGCATTGCCAGATGATATGAGCCACCGAGTTACTGACTGCTGATTGTCATTGTTGTGGTTATTAATCTTATTTCAGATTTTGTGATTTCCATTGCCACAAGTGTCCCTTGCCATTTCACTCACAGAAATTAATGGAATAGGTAGTTTTGGAAGGGTTTGGTCTTTGCTTCCAGTAATAGGTGCAAATACATGGAAGTAGTCCTCCTGCATTGTGGAGAAATACACTCCTAGCACTGTGCTGGAGTTGCCAAGGACAAATCTCTGCATGATTTTTTCCCTGCCCAGAAGGCTTACTTATTAGTCAGGTAAGTGGATTTGCCTTGAAAACATCCAGCAAATTCAACTGTTGATGGTTTGAAACTCCCCGAAGCAAATCCATGCATCTACAGGAGGACTCTCCTGCTTCGTTCACCTGCAAGCAAGGTTGAAAGATTAAAAAGGGTCAGAAATGTATTTGACATCTGTGGTACAAACACGCTCAAATCTTCATCTTGGGGAAGAGAGGGCCTCTAGGTAATGGGATTTAGGAAGTTTCTGTCCTCTTTAAGACCTTGTTAGGTGATGTGATTGCCTTGCCACCTAGTAGCAGGCCAGTAATGAGACTTTTGATGGCTGTCACTCAGCAGGGAAGTGAATGAAGTTAGATGATGGTGATAAATTGCTTGCCATGTTGGCTGCAGAAGGGGTTAGGACAGGGCAATTGTCTGCCTGAAGCAATGCAGAGCAGGTGCACTCACACCTTCCCTCAGTAATGGGAAGTGCATTATATTAGACCTAATCTGTGCATGCATGTGAGAGCGAGTGCTGCAAGGTATTGCAGGGTTATTATTGTAATAAAATCCTTAAAAAGTAGGGGAAAAGCTTAGTAGTAAGCAGAAATATCTTAATTTGTCTGACAAGGCCAGTGGAGTTCTACAGAACGGGATTGCCAGCAAGTTCCTGGCCCTACATTCTTTTTCTTCTCTGCTTAATTTTTTTCCCTAGTTTTCTCTCTGTGGAAGGTTCTTTCAGCTCTCTCCAGCTCAGGCTTCACACCTTTTCACCATGACTTTCATTCTCTCACTGTAGATTTTTTTCTCTCTGCAGTGGCTCCTTGCACATGAGTACCAATAGCTGACTTTTGTCCTGGTCACCTCAAGGATGGGCACGCTGAGCAGTGTTGCTCAAGATGGGGTGATGCTCCAGGGGAAAACATCAAGGAAAGGGTATTAGGGTATCCCCCAAGGCTGTAAAGTGCAGATAGTGGAGAGAAGCTTACCAGAGATGGTTCAGAAACATGATCCAGCTATGTAAAGAAAGTACATCCAAACCTTTTCAAAGGGAATTATTCTTGGGGCTGGAGTTGGAAGATCAGCTAAACTTTCCTGGCCTGAATCTCTCTTATCAGTAGGATTTTGTTTACTTCTCTGCTTTTCATTGCTGGACAAATTAAAGAACTATTTCCCATGTGCCCAGTTGCTGAGATATGACAAGTGGGGTCTTTGAGCTACATCCATACCACACTCGGGATAAGCTGGGCAAATGTACTTCTTGCTTTGGGTGTTGGCTGTAGAGCAAAGAATGTAAACATTCATTTGTTTTCGATTCAGTTTTGAGGAGAATTAATCCTGAGTCAAACAAAATTATAGTGCAAGCCTTAAACCAGCAAATCGTCTTCCAGGCATTCATGCTGACTCCTTAGAAGTAGCTGCTCAGCTGTCTGTGTTGCGGTATAGCTATGCAAGTCTGACTAATTTTGTTTTCCTCATTAAGCCCTTGTTGGTTGTTTTCAATTTTTAGATTTCCAAGAGAAGCAAATTAAAGTTAGGTTTCTAAACCTATATCCAGGCACATAAGTGAAAGATGTGGAGTAAAACCTTTATTCCACTGAAGCTAATGGTGAGGAATCATTCCTGGTTTTCTGAGAGCATTTATGAAGTCCCCAGGAGTGACTAGGCACTTACACTTACAGCACAAGACAAAACCCCATACTCATTTCTTGCCCAAGTGTAGGACTTTTCAAAACAGTTAGTGGTACTGGGAGTGATTTGGACATTGCTCACCAAATTGTTAAAGATTAGGCTTTTACAAGTGTACACACGGGACTTCTGAAAACCCAGTCTGGTTTAGAAAGTTTTTACCTAACAACTTGCTGGAGTAAATTATTGTTTGCAGAGGATGCTAAGTATTTGCTAGATTGGAATTTTTTTTCTTTTAGAGGCCAAATGTTGCCGTTTTCTAGCTAGGAGGGAGTGAGCTCTGGTAGCAGCCCAATAGCATCCCCTCACTGAATCAGAAGTGGTCCAGAGAAATTTGCTGGATTTGGTTATGGAAAAAAGAAAAGCCTGCTTAAGCAGTATCCTTGATTAAATTTGAATTTGTAGCATGGGATAAAAAATGTCTCTCTTCATAAGGGGTATACTTATGAATCAATTCTCTGTGATGGTGGTTGATAGAGGCTTTATACAGAGTGTATGCTTGGGAATTTAGTTTGGGCACAAACACAGCTGCAAAAATTCTGCCCAGCAGCAGAAATTTCCCCATGTCTATCTGTCATGAAAGTGTTGCAGGAAGGTGTATGTGCCTTCACACCTCAACAGCAAATGTGTGCATAGAAAGGAGGTGACAAAGACAATTCTTCTCCCGGGCTGCTTTTAAGAAATATTAGTTCCTCATAAAGCAAGGGGAAAATAATATAGAGGGTGTAAAGAGAAGGGGGGAGAGGCTGGGAGGGAGTCTGAGATCCAAATATGGTGTTGAGCTGAAGGCACTCTTAGATGAGAAGTAATCACACTGCCATGAAACCCACAAGTAAGCAGCCGGTGTCCCAATGACAGATGTTGTCACTGCACAGCAAAAACAAAAGGATTTTGTATGCATGTGCCTGGCTAGGACCCTCACTTGCCTGCATCCCCTCAATTTCTTGGTTCATCTGAGTGCCAGTGGGTTGGATCCTGGTTTTGGGGCTCACCCAGGGGCTGTGGGGTGCTAGGACTCAGATACAGAAGCCTGGTCTGCAGTTAGCACTGTGTATCTCTTGAGATGTACCTTGTGATAATCAGTTGATCCAGTAACACAATCAAACAGGATTTTAAAAATACCTTGATTTCTGAATTATAAATTGCAGTGAATTTTTCCTTAAAGGAGGTGTTCCTATGGTGTCAGAAGATGTAGCTGGAGCAGCAACACGAAATCTTCCAGTGCTTGTAGACCAGCACAATTTGCCATGCATATGGATGAAAACAGAGGAACTATTTGTATTTTCCCCAGAAGACTCTACCAATGTCTGACATGTTACCGCAGGTCTTCCAGCAGAATAACAAAGAAAACAGTAGTTTTCCTCTGTGGTCTCATCGACTCTCTTTAAGAGTTCTGGCTTGGTATTAACAAGTAAACAATGTTTGCTTCTGCTAGATTGCCTTATGCTACAGAGATAAAATAAAATTACCAGGAAGGGAAGGTCTTATAAATGAGTTACTGGGTTTTTTTTCCCCTTTTTGAAAACAACCCAAACCAAATGCTGCCAACTGAAAGGAACAAGGGGAGAAGTCACTGAAGGAGGACGTGATTAGATATATATTTATTGCATTTGTAGGAGTACATTATTGCTGATTCAATGAAATAAGAAAATTGTTTGGGCTTGCCTGAATGAGCCTTACTTTATCTAATCAACCTTTTCTAAATTGGTCTTAATGTACTTCTATAAATACATTATTTCCAAACCCCAGGTTGTGTGGGCAGTATCAATTCTGCTCTGGCACTGAAATATGCCCACCCTTTTGTTCCACATTGGAAACATTATACTTTTCCACACACACACTCCAGAAAGAGAGGTTTGGAAATTGGTGGGAAGGATAATGGACTATGTGTGGCAGAGAGGGATGGGTTAATTAGTAGTGGGGTGCCAGCTGCTCTGTAGGCAGGCTGCTGAGCACAAGCCTGGGCTGCTGTATGTGTAGGACTGATTTTGGTAACCTTCTGGGCTGATTTTGGTAACCTTCTGGTAGCTTTCTTACATCCTTCAGACCAAGAGGACTTGGCATCCTTGTCCCCACTAGGTCTCTGGAGTACGCTGCTATTCCTGGGGCATGGGAAACCAAAGTGCTTTGGCATTTAAGTCCTGAGAAAACTCTGTGGCTTGGGACTCAATTACTGCCGGGCTCTGTTTGGGGCCTTTTAGAATATAACCTCCAAAATGTGACCCAGAAGACTTGATTTCATGAGGAAAAAGAAGGGTGCTCTGCCAGAGTTTAGCATAACCTCAGGCGGAGGACGCGTGGTGGTATTGACTTGGGTGTGAGAAAGGGAAGAGCTGCAGCCAAGCCCTGAAAGGAGCCATGTGGACTTTGACCTGACAAGCTGGAATCAGGGACTAAGCTCTCATCCTGGTGCTGGTGGGCAGGGAAGTTTCTGGCTAAGCAGCTAAGGGAAGGTCTGAGCACAGGCTGATGGTCTTTGCCTTGCTGGCAGAGCGTGCTCCTACCGGAAATTAAACTGGGACTGTTTCCTTAAACACATTAAGTGGTTGTAATTGTGTTGTTATTAAGCCGAGGTGATATATCTAAAGGTCTTCATGCATGGATCATGAAAAAGCTAAGTAGCGTTACAGGGCTGGGAAGTAATAAACCATGGATTCATGCAAAAAAAAATGAAACCCAAACCAACAACCCTTGTCAGTTTTGCCTTTGATAAGCAGTTAATTTATCTCAGAACTGGCAGAATTCCCTGTAGTTTGTATAGGGAATTTCTAAGCTGTGCTGTGAATATCAGAGTAATATTTGGTTATCTGAGACAACTGACAAGTGTTGGAGCATGACAGCTATTGGGAAAGCAAATTCAAAGACAGGTTGAGTCTGAATATATTACAGAGTAAAGGCTGCTATAGGTGTGTATTACAGCAGAACAAAAGGCACGATTGCTTTAGTTAATGATAGCAGAGGCTCTTTCTACATTAGCAGGTGGGATGATATCTTGGGAATGGATTCACAGGCTGAAGCAGCGTGCTGTGCGTCTTTCAAGGCCCCTGTTTTGTGCTGGCTGTAGCTTGGCCCCTTCAAAAAAAAACTAGAGCAGGCACTGTGAGCTACAGTGCACTCCCAGGACACAACTTTGGGTTGGGTTTTATCCCCCCATGATTCGATGGGTTGTGTTCTAGGTTATAGGTCCACATGATGCTCAGTGGTTAGAGAGCAGCCCCAGGTGAGACTGTGAGGGGACAAGGTGTCGTGGCACACAAGAACAGCTCACACTGCTGAGGTTTTGTTTTGCAACACAAAATTAAATCTGTAACTTGGAGACTACAGCTGAGGAGCTCCTGACTATTTGTTTAGGTGTTAAAATGCC
This sequence comes from Mystacornis crossleyi, assembly GCA_013400655.1. Classification (NCBI taxonomy): domain Eukaryota; kingdom Metazoa; phylum Chordata; class Aves; order Passeriformes; family Timaliidae; genus Mystacornis; species Mystacornis crossleyi. The sequence goes on along the minus strand of VYZQ01027458.1, from coordinate 47,665 downwards.
TGTGGGGTTGGGGATTAGAAGGAGGGGTGCTGCAAGGGTAGCAAGGTAAGGTCTCTCAGGGGCAGACTGGTGTGTAGGGCAGTGGTAGCTGTTGCACTGGGGGGCATGGCAGGGGAGCAAGCTTAAGAAATATGACGACAAACAGACTGTATTTGATCCCTGCAAGGCAATATGAGAAGTTTAATGCATGGCCTTCTGCAAAAGCAAAAACATCATCGTTTGTAACCTTTTAAGCAGCAGTCTCATTGAAGGGAAATAACAGATAGCAGTCTGGGTTTTTAGTTATTTGACATACTTTAGAATAAAGATGAGAGCTAGTTTCTACATTTGTTCGTCTTTGGAATGACATACAGCTCTCTGAGTAAGCCACACATAAGTTTCACAGACTGTGATGGTCTGTTTTAGTTCTTTTAAGAGCTATCGAGTAAATCCAGAGACGAGCAGATAATATACTCAGCTTGAAAATGATAAGCATGGAGATATGAAAGCCATTCCTTTCCTGTGCTGTTGAAATGGAAAGATTAGTGGAAATGTCATGGCTTAGAATTCATGAAGCAATGTTTCCCTAATCAAGTATCAGAATAAATTGCCAGAGTACAGTATATTTCTTTTACATGAGAAGACTCTGTCTGAAGACATGCTGAAACAGGTGCTATAAATATATGTAGAAACCCTTATACATAATGTTCTGCATTACAGGGCTTATCTCCTAATTGTGTTGTGCCTGTGATTAGCTGCTATAAAATAGCTCAGCGTACAACTTCATAAATACTTGCCGTAACACGCTCTGCAGGAGGGGCCTGCCCAAGCATAGTGCTGCCCATTTACCTCGGCAGGAGGGGTATGGCCCGTGGGTGCCTGGTGGTGATGGCTGCATCCTTTGACTCTGGAGCAGGGAAGACCTGAAGGCTTGCTTTTGCTTCAGAAGAGGTCTTGGCAGTGCCTGCAAGTGATCTGATGCTTTCAGGTGCAAGTGGTGAGTGGCTACATCCATATTGCTTCTGTCATTCTTGGGAGATGAAGAAAAATGCCAGATTTAGGAAGAATGGGAGACAGAATTTGCATAAGCATGTCCTGTACATATAAATAAAAATATATATACACACGCACATGCCCTGCTGCTCCTGAGCTGGAGGTTTCTGCCCCGTCAGGTCTGGACACTAATTAGAATGAGTGACTTATCAAAAACCTTAAAAAATTATTTAAATTAATGAGCTTGCTTCACTGAAGCAAGAGAGGAAGAGATCACTCCAAGTGCTCTGCTGACAGATCTTGTGATCAGAAGCACAGCTGGGGCAAAAAAACTCCTACCCCATTAGAGCTGTGTACAGGAAACGAAATGGGTGCCCCCAGCTCTTCCCAGGATGGTGTGATCTTTGTGCTTCCCTGTTCTGCAGAGGAAGCAGACTGGAAGATAATTCTGCTTTCTTTGGAAGATGCTGTGTGAGCCGAGAGAGGAGGATGCTCCCTGGTAAGGAGAGGTCTCGAGGTAAGTAGGAGATGAGGGACATAAAGCAGAAGCAGCACAAAACCTGATGGAACAACAGAGGATAACTCCGTACGTACTGACCTTGTGATGAGAACCCCATGGGTCCAGTAAGTGTGCCAAAAAATATTGCATGCTATTTTGAGGTTGTATTACCTTTTTTTGTCCAGCATGGACAAAATTCATGCTCTCTAGTCTGGACTCAGATTTATAGCAGTGGAGGATATTAGTACTTTTCCGATTACAGTGCTCTGGCGGAAGAAGAGTTCCATGCATCCCTCTTGCTGTTAGAAGGCTGACAGCCTGTGGCTATGCCTGCATGTGTATTATCAAGGGTTATTCATTTCTTTCAGATGCAAAACTAAAATTAGTGTCCCTTGGCTTTTTCCTAACTGAAAATGGTTTTTTAAATATGTAAGAATCAGAAATAATTTTTCCTACCTGGGTCCTTTCCTGAGTCTATCATTCACATGGTCATTTGTCATTAGGCACTGTGGGCAGGAGGTTAATTGTAATTGCATGGTCATCTGGACCATTGTGTGATTTGAAGCAGAGTTTCTCTGCTGTGTCAGGTCCAACAGTATATTATTTGAAAGCATTAGTGCCAGGTTGCTCTTTAAATCTGCCAGGGAGAACTGAGGAAGAAGTGATTTAAGCCTTCGATTTAGTGCTCTCCTCTTGCTGTCCGCTTCAGGCCACTTTACTTGCGATTGCAGAATGTGAGCGGAATTAAAATACAGAATTTTTAAATAAAATCAAATCCAAAGTAGCAACCGAGAAGGTGGAACCCTTCATCATGGTAACTTAATACCATGTATCTTTGTTGACAGCTCTATATGTAAATCACTAATTATTCTAAACTATTCAGTTCCCCTCCAGGAAATCTCAACTTCTACATTAAAGGCTGGCTATAAGGAATGAAAGCCTTGTGCCAATTCCCCACAGGTTTTATTAAGCTGCGGAGAAAACCCAAGGTTTTTTTGCATCATAAGTAACAGTGATAGAGAGGTCAGCAATTTACTTACATCAGTGGAGATTACTGGGTTTGCAGCCATAATTGTAAGCACTTTATGACTTCAGTAATACATATTTTCTACCTCGGTGGAGCAGCAAGGTAAGGAGGACATGACTGGCGCTGCTCAGCTGAGGTCTTCTTTCATCACTTTATGCCAGAGGTATATATATATATAGGGGTGCTGTGAAGGCTCACAACTGCTCAGGGATGTCTGTCGTGTTCTTTTCGACACAAACTTTTTTTAAGCCTTCCCTTTTTTCGGGCTAGCAGGTCATTTGCAGACCCGCCTGATGTCTGGGCCCAGGGTTGGTGGCTTTGAAGGTGTCTGGCCCAGCTGTGGGTGTTGTGGTTTGGTGCTGGTCCCAGGCTGAGCTGTAGGTTGGTGTGTGGGTGATGGTATGGGATATGCCCTCCCATAGCCATGGGATTGCCATCTCTCCTGTCCATTGGACAGCACCCAGCTGGTCCCGTGTGAGCTGGGGGTGGCCGGGTGCTTGACTCGTCCTGTGATCTCTCATATGTGTTGGACGATGAAAATCATGTGTTCAGCTGCATGGCCTTTGAGAGGAGAGGGCAAGAGGAAGATGCCTCTCAGCAGCCTGGCATAGATGTGTTGGGAGCAGCTGTCATGCGTTTTGGAGGAGAAAAAGGCAAGCCCTTGCCTGGTCGTGCAGCATGTAGGCAGCACTGGTGTGGCTGATGCTGTGTAGAGGGCCTGTAGTGATAGCGGCACATGTTGAAAGGTAAGGTATGGTTTAAACACCACTGTTTAACGCTTTTGTTCTGAATTTTAACTAGAGTTGTGTATTCAGTTTTGCTTTTCAAACATGCTTGCAGAGATGCAGGAATCACCCAGACTATCAGAATCCCTTGCCTTTATACACCAGCCAATTAACCGTAAATCTCTAAACTCTAGTTACTGTCTTGTTTAAATGCTACATTCCTTCACTGTTGTTTTATCTTTGTAGCTATTTTGTACTCAATTTCATTGTAAATCATTTGCTTGCTTCTGGTTCAAAGTTCTTTGCAGGGAGAAACAAGCTGAAGGCTTCTGAATTCGTACATTATCCCTGGAAGAGACAGCTTCATCACCTTCTGCATCTTTCCTCAGGCTGGAAAAAGGCAGCCTTGGAAAGCAAAACTTCCTATTTAGATTTATTCTTGAATCTAATTTCTCTCGAGCAAATGAAAGTATCCTTTTTTTCTCTCTCTTTTAAGAAAGAATTAAGACTAGCCAAAAATCTTTCTGTGGATGAGTGAGTGTACAGTGATCCTATGCCTACTCCAATTCTGGCCTTTTGTCTTCTTTCTCTTCTACCATCTATTTATGTTGTTCTTGGCCACCTTTCTTGAAGGAGCTATTGATTAAAGGATGCAGACTGTCTCAGATCCTGCACATCAACCTGCTTTTTTTTTCAAGTTGCTCAGTATGTAAAAAGCATCCATTTTTGCACTGCAGTGCAGCTTTACCCAGATACCTGGTCTTTCCGTCTCTTTTTTTTCTTTTCCTTTGCCCTCCCATCCTGCTAAATGGACATCTTGTCAAATCCTGTTTACACAGACTGACAGCTATAGAGGTCTTGGAGAAAAAGCCAGATCCCTGCACATACACTCTAACAAACAGAATCAAAATGTCAAGGCACAAATGAAATATATCACTGTGCTTCCCTGTCAGATTTTGCTAATATCACCTGGCTAAATTGACAGAGGAACACCTGCAGCAAGTTAACCTGTTTTTATTAGCAGTTGTTTTCACATATTTTTGTTTGGTTATGGATATAGGGACTGCTGGGAGAAAGCTTTCAGTTATTTCCTCACAGGATTAAATACCCCCTGTTCTTCATGCCAAAAGACAGTCGGGGCAGTGAAGTCACTTTCAAATAGCACAGCAATTAATAAAGAAAGAAAAAATAATTTCACAGTCTGTTGTTAAATTAGCAATTCTTTAGAGTGTCTGGAGTTTCTGACAGAATTAATATGCACTCTGAAGCCTTGGGCAGCCTTGGTGCATATCATTTACCCAACAGCTGTAAGAGCCAAATGAAGAGACAAGGAGTGGTGCTTGATTGCAAGGGAAATACTGGAATTATCTGTCTAGTAATCATTTAGCTGCCTTGTTCACAAATAATCAAGAAATATTTGGGTTTGGATTACATCCCTCATTCTTTCAAGACAAATGTAGGAGAAACAGTGGCTGGAAAATGATGTGTTAAGTAACACGGGTGAAAAAAAGGCAGGGAGCAACATACATTTGAGCAGGGAGAAGGAAATATACAATAAAAGTGCAATAAATTTCCTATGGATTGAAGGGGAGTATTTTTATAGCAGCTTTCTGCAAATTGCATGCATCTACATAAATAATATAGTGACACATTTAATTGCAACTATTTAAATTTGGCTGGATGATGAGAGAATTTCTGCACGGAATAATGAACCTTGTGTTTTTACCACTTGCACAAATTTGAAGAAAATAAATTGTGGATGGTATTTGGCCTTAGTCTCAGAGCCACAGAAGTTTCTGGCTGCTCTCTAGTGCATCTGAAAAGAAACCAACATCCAAAAGTGCATCCATATGGAATGGATGCTAGGTATAGGAGAGGCCAAGAGATGAAAGGGAGGAAAATATTACCAGTCCGTACTTCAGTCAGGAAATTCCCATTTGGTCTTTCAGTGCAGAGTGTACCTCTTTAGATACAAGAATTAATAGTGGACTTTTTACATTTGCCTTCTGCTGGTTTTTCTGTTTTGGTGTTCTCATTTTCAGGCTTTCTTCTCAAAAAGGCTAGGAAATTCTTCTTTCTTCTCAGGTTTGGCCTTTTTTTCTTCATCATGACAAGACTGATTTTTCATATTCTCCTCCAGTCTCTACATTTCAGGGCTGCTGAGAGGACAGGCAGCATCTTCCTGTACCATCCTCACCTACTGGGTGTCACAGGATAGATGCTACAGCACTTGACTGGGCTTTGAAAACAAGGTGTGGAATTGGAGCTAGCAGTGAGGAGTGGCAGGCTGTTGAGGGTGGTTGTGTATGAGACATAAGACAAGCAGGTTGCAGTCTTTTCTCTTGCGAGGCATAGGTATGCCAAACCACGAATGCAGTGCCCTTGCGCCCATGCCAGCTGCTCCCTTTTCTCTCCTCTTGTTGTCTTCCAGCCTTCCCTTGAAGAAATCCAACATAAATGGTTTCTGAAAGCAGAAGGTTTGGTTTGGGTTTTTTCCCCTGCCTTAGAAAGCCTGTTCAAGTTGATGCAATGCAAGGGTGCAGAGATGCAGCAAAAATTACAAATAAAGGCAGTGCTAGGTTTCCAGGGCAAATAGGCTCGTAAAGGCAATGCTTATTTCTTTGGATGTAGCTGGAGAGCCATGTGAGCTACATGTGAGCAACAGTATTCCTTTTTAATAGTTTCAGAATTAAATCTCCATAAATCAAGCTTTGGCAGCTCAGTCTTAAATAAAAAGCCTCTGAGAATGGCCAAATGAGAATGCAAAGTGTGCTTCAGGCTAGTACTTTATGGTATGGGAAATGGATTTGGCAGGAAGGACATCAAGGCAAGGCTTCATGTAGCAAGAGGGAAGACAGCGTTTGCTTTGCTTTATTTTTTGCTTCATATGTGAATTTCTGGAACAGTTGCATATGTCAAACAGCCATTTTGGGGGCAAGAACAAAGCCCATGAGAAGAGGCAGTGGACAAGGATGTTAGCAGGACATCTCCTCCCAATGGATGCTTTTGTCTCAGAAAAGTACTGTTTATAGTCTGATAAAATATCTTCTTGGGATATAACTGCATTTTTTTTTTCCTCTGGGCTTTTGGGTTTTTTCTGGCTGGGCTGGAGTCATGGCAATTCTAGCTAGTTTATGGCAAGGATGACCCAACTCCAGCATCCAAAAGCCACAAGGCTCCCTGCCCAAATAGTACTGAAGTTGGCTTCAAAACCAGGAGGTTTTAAGTGTCGAGTTATATTGTTTTATCTTGGGTTTGAGCGTTTTTTATATGCAGCAAGTTTTCCTCCAGAAACAGGAGAGATTATACTGAAATAAATTCTCTGAAGGATCGCAATGCAGAAGAAAAGCTCCCAATATTGTCAGGCTGGCATGGGAAGAGCCAGGAATGCCCCAGGTTGCCCTTTGTTGAGCTCATCCTAAGGAGGAGCTGCTTGGTGGAGTTACTTGGCAAGGCTGATGAACTGTAAAGTGTTGCAGTGTTCATCTGACCCAAAGGGATAGTTTAATCAGGTTAACAAATAATCTCACTAATTTTATGTCTGGTTAATTAAACTGAAAGGATGAAGTGTTCTATCTGCATGTGACAGGATAACTGCTTGTTCCTGCACTTGCTTGTGTGTTCAGGGCTTGCTCAGCTTTCCTTGTTAAATTTCTCAGGGTATTAATATTTGCCATGTCCTCCTTGCACACACTCCTTGATTCGTGGCCTCCTGACCAAAGCCATAGTGTCTCATGTATATGTATCAGGGCAGAATTCAGCTCAGTGACACCTCCATCTGTAACTCCAGCCGATGTGTGCTCCAGAACAAAACCCCATGAGCTTCTGTGGAAGGAGGCATGACTGAAGGGAGGTCTCCCCCAAGAGATATATTCGTGTTGCTTTCTCTGCACCTTTCAGCTGCCTGCCCATGGCAAAATTGACTAGCATCACCTGTACCTTAAATTTTCAATGTCAGCAAAATACCCCAACAAAAACCACACACCAAGAAACACCACTTCCCCAGAATCATTGTTCTGTGCATAAACCCATTTAGCACATTTAGCTCTGTCAACTCTGGATAAATCCTTCCTATCTTTTTTTGGTCAGGACTGTAAAAGATCCATTTCCATCGCCCTCTGATGGAATTTGAATAGATGTGTCTGGAGTGACATATGTTCAGCCATAAATTACAGAGGAACAATTTTAAAACAAATTGTCTGCAGCCAATCCTGCCGAATTTACCTCCTGAGACAGATGATCATAAAGCTAGAAGCAAACAAGCCCTTAAACATTCGATGCCAGCTTTGAAAGGATCCTTTTGAGTAGGTGTTTGCATCACTCTAGATTGGTGGGATGCTGCCTATTTTGGTCCAGATACTCAGCAGAGGAAAGACTGATTTATACCAGCAAGAAATCTTGTTCACACAAATGAAGTTGAGCAAGGTAGAGCCAATCAGAGGGAAAAGTCGTAAGAACTTTTAATTCTCTTTACTGTCTGCATATGTACAGTTTATTAGTTCAGGCTAAAACCTTAAAATGTTGGTAGAGTAAACACACATGGCATAAATCATCAAAATAAATCCTCCCAATCATCATATTTCTTAACCACAGTGGCTTGCAATTGTCCAAACCACAACGTAATTAAAGAATATTTCTTGCTTTGCCGGTTGTGCTCCAGATCCCTATGGCAGACTGAACCAAAAGACTAAAACCCTTTTATTGTAGTATTGTGCCAGCAAACATGTAGCTTTGAAGAGCCCTATCTTCCCGGAGATTTTGCCAGCTGATCTTTGCGTTACTGTCTGTAATAGGTGTATACAGATGGACACGGAGCGGGGGGTTTGGCTGCATCATTTTCAAGTTTGATCCTGTCCCCCAGTTGCCATTAGGGGACGGTGCTTGTTATTGCTATTCAGTCAATGCCGCTGTCGAACTCGAGGGAGTTCTGTGGCTTGTCCATCAATCCTCCCCTCGCTTAGCAGGGCAATGCAGCTTGAATGTGTAAGTCGCCATTCGCATAACAAAGGATAACCCGGGTGCGTGTCTTTGTGTGCAGAAACCCCCAAAACAGACTCCTGTGCCTCTTGGATTGTGTGTGGAGCCGGGTATCTCAAGTTATGTTTATGAGCACACAGAAACAAATATCTCTCTGCTGCCTTCTGTGTCTTAAATTGTAATTTTCCTTTAGGTGCAGCATTGTAAATCATGGCTTCCTCTGTTTACGGGAGTAAAATGATTTCAGTTTGTCTTCATTAAAAAACCAAAGACAGTAATTTAGGAGTAATTCAACTGCGTCTTTGTCCCACACCTTGCAGAACAAAGTGAAGATACACAGATTTTTATAGACAGATTTGTGAAGATACATATTTTATAGATATAAGAGACAGAAAAGCTGTAGCAACAGGATGTGGACTTCCTTTTTTTATTGTAAGCCAGATAGCTGGGGTTTGGTGAGATCAACCTGGATCTGTCTCTTGTAGCCAGAGAGCAAGGAAGACTGCAGATGCTGCCTGTGCTGAGAGCTGAAGGAGCCCTTGTAAGTGCATGCAGCTGCTGGTCACAGAAATTTTGGGTTTGCTAGGAAATGACACTTCACCTTAAGTAATGCTTTCTCTAGAAATGTACCAGTTTCTCTCAGTGTTTTTTTGGACAGGAAAGTTTGGAAAAAAGAAAGACCCCACAAAACCAAAGCACAGCCATCTAGCCCTGCAGTTGACACAGCCTGAGGGAGCACTGCTGAGTGCTTTTGAAAAATCTTCTGTTTCCCCTAAGAGCATTTATTTTCCATAGCTTGCTTTCCTTCTGCAAAATCGAACCCAAACGATAGCGTGGGTTTGCATATATGCCAAGATAAATCTCTTTCCCTGCTCCTCCATCGCACTGCTGAGAGTTTAGGCTTGACTCAGGTTTTGCCTCATTGATTGCTTAAAATCTTCTTTAGAGCGAAGTCAGAATGTGCAGAAATATAGCCCATTAAGATACTAATGTAAGCATGAGCATTTTCAAATGTGTTGTGTTCTAGGTATTTTTATGTCTTGAAGTAGTTTACTTGAGAATTTGATGAATTTTTCAGAATGATGCCATGTGATGAAGTTTTATACCATTTAGAAGAAAGACAATGTCATTAGTGGCAGTTAATTCTTAGTTTTCTAGCAACTACGGTTATGTCATAAATCGTTGTGTCACAATTTACTGAGCCACGTGATAGAAAAAAGTGGTATTTCAGTGGAAGGAACTGAAAGTACTAATTTATTTATATTCTAGTTTTAAAGGTTGTTTTTGTATTCAGAGCTAGAGCTGATTTCAATGCAGAGTGGAAATAATTCAGCCTGAGTTAGTGTGGGGTTGGGCAGGACAGCATCAAAAGACAATGTTTTCTTAGAACAGAAGAAAAAAAGCTTAAAAGAATATTTCCCATTTGAGATGCATTAATTGGTTTAGATCCAAGGTAGGGACAAAGTCTCATTCCTCAAAGTGCAGAGCCTGTAGATGCCTCACTTGTCCAGCAAGCTCCAGGACATCATTTAAAAGGACCTTTAGCAGGTCTTGGACTGCAGCATTGGGTGCTGGACTTCCTGAAAGATGCTGGCAAGTCTACTGGATTGAAGCAAACTGGCAGCTTCGAATTACAGTGTTTTATTAGTGGGTATTTATTTAATTCCCTTTAAATCCCCAAGGCATGCTACAGGAAGCAACACAGCACTATTGCAGATAGAGAGACCAAGCCTAAAAGAGATATAATCGGGGCATTTTACACATTTTTCTGTAGCTTTATAGCTTTGGCAGCAATTTCAGTGTCAGCCTGCAGTTCAGGAAAGCTGTTAGGGAGGGCAGGATTAGCTCTTGGGAGCCTGCTTGTAAATTCTGCAGAAGGATGCTCTGTGGTGGGTTGCTGTAGTTCTTGAAATACTTTTTAGACGAGCTTGGCGTTCATATGTTTATGCTTGTTGGGAGACGTGCAGACAGTCCGTTGTGGTTTTCTGTTTTGTTTTTTCTTGTAAGTAAAAGAGCGTGTCAGGAGCACAAGCTGAGGCTTGGAGCCTCTCAGCATTTTAATTGATTCCACATTGTAAAGCCTGTACCTCTCTAAACCATTTTATAGGTTTTGGACACATCTAAGAGGCAGCAGCCCCCTCTTCTCAGTGCAAGCACTTCAAGGCATGGCAGCTCCGGAGAACAGGGGTTGATTTATTTGTAGCTTGTTTTTGCTCAGATCCTTCCACTCTCAAGGCATAGTCCCTGCACTGGAGCAATGTGCTAATGAAAGCAGAGGTGGTGAGCTACAGAGCTGAAAACACACACACACTCTGTATCCTGCTTGTGTTTCAGCTGAAAGCTGCCTCATTGTGGACTGTGGGTCTGTCCATGGGGCAGAGAAATTTACACTGTGGTTACTTTTAAAGGCCAGGACAATTTGAGCAGTGTGTCCCTGTCTGAAGAAGTTGGCAGTCTGGAAAGGTAAATGAGATTGAGGATGTGAAGGGGAAGCAAAGGGGCTTTCCAGGCTGGGGAGGAAACCTCAGGTTCAGCCAGATAACCTGTGCTCTGTCTAGGGTAGCCATCCTTATCCTCATTAATTTTTGTCAGATTTTGTCCTTTAGCTTTATTTATGGATTAGTGGCACTGCCTTATGAGTTACACTTGTGGTTTCTGATTACTGTGGAGACTAATTTGGTGCTCTTCAAGGGAGACAGAGTGTAATTCCTGTTTGAGTTTTATTTTCTGGGACATATGAAAGGTCACTTTACTGATCCTAAGCATTTAAGTACTGTGAGCTTATCCTCCCAGCGTCACAAGAGTGCAAAGAGAGTAATAAGTTGGACCTTTTCTATATCTCCTGGGGTTTCAAGGCTTATAGGGTCATGTTTCCTAGCTTCTCTCTCTACAGGGACAAAACTGGAATTCCCACTAATACTAATTATGGGATGAAGAGACAGTATTCTACAAGCAGCTGGCTGACGTTTCACATTATCCCTTGTTCTTGTGGGACACTTTAACTAGCTGGATGTCTGCTAGAAACTCAACACAGTGGAGAGGAGGCTGTCTAGGAGGTTCCTGGAGTGTGTGGAATGCTAACTTCCTGACGCACCTGGTGAGTGAGCCTTCCAGGGCAGTGCCCTGATAGACCTGCTGCCTATGAAGAGAGTAGGGCTGGTGGGAGCTGTGGTCGAAGGCCTTCTTGGGCATTGTGACCAAGGGATTACAAAGTTTTCGATTCTTGAAGTAAGGAAAGGGGTCAACAAAACCCTTGGACTTCTGGAGGGCAGGCTTTGGCCTGTTCAGGACACTGGTTCAGAAACAGTCCTTAGTAACAAAAGGGTCCAGGAAGGCTGGACTTAATTTAAGAAGGAAATCTCCTCCATGGCAACTGGTGACAGGATGAGAAGAAATGGCCTCAAGCTGCACCAGGGGATATACAGGTTGGACATCAGGAAGAATTTCTTTACTGAAAGGGTTGTCAAGCATTAAAACAGGCTTCCCAAGGAAGTGGTGGAGTCATCATCCCTGGGAGTGTTCTAGAAATGACTGGATGTGGCACTTGGTGCTATGGTTTAGTTGACATGGTGGTGTTCATTCAAAGGTTGGACACAATGGTCTTGGAGGTCTTTTCCAGCCTTAATAATTCTGTGATTCTACGATAGTTGGGTGGTTTTACTGAAACGGTCATGTGAATATGGAAAGCCTCGGATGTGGTCCTTGCTACCAGCACGTGTTGCCTTGGGTCAGTGTGCAGCAAAGGCATGGGGCAGCTGGAAAGGAAACTAACCCTGACCATGGGCTGCAGTCTTCAGCCAAAGCTCAGGGAGGGGATGGTTACAGGGCTGCAGCTGCAAATCATTTGATGTTAAGGGTTGCAGAAAATAACCTGCCTAGCAGTCCCAGCTGGTTGATGCTACTGGCTTGTTCTCCCCTCTTTTTGCTGTGTCTCCTCCCTGGTACTCACTGTCTCGACTACTGGTATAGCACACTCAGCATGTTGTTCGCAGAGGCCAGTTTTCATTGGAAGAGGAGCAGTGGTTCTACCTCTGCCCACCCACATTCCAGGAGCCAGCGTCTTTCAGCATGGCTCTCGCAGGCTCCTCTCTGCAAGGTACAGAGACAGTTTCTAATCTGGTTGCTGCTGGTTTAAGGGATCAGCTCGCGCCGTTGCCATCCCAAGATGCTCTTGCTGCCATCCTTCACTGCAGCCGTCTCTCTCCGGCCCCTTTGAAGTGTGCAGCAAGAGACTGCGCAGATGTTAATGCTCTGTGCATGCCACATTTTGTGGTTGCTATTAAAAATAAAAAGAGTGAAATTGATTTGCTAATAATGGATGGACTGCTAACAGAAACACATCCCACTTGTACCTAACACTAGCAGGTTGTTTATGGCGTATTTGCTGTCTCTAAAAATAATAATTCTTTTTCTAGCGACCAATTTAATTTAAAGACTATTTTCACACATTGCTGGCTGTTAATCAGTTAAAGAGTTTTAATATTAAGAAGAAAGAAATAGATCTCATCAACAGCTTAAAACTTGATTTCATTTCTTTTCAGCTGGCTTGCAGCAGATTATGGGGAGTCTTAAGCTCATTTTATTTCTCCTGCTTTCCTATCCCCTTTAAAAGAGAGATAGTACCATTATCTGTATGACTGTACTGTGCTAGTTCTGTGTATCCTTTCAATAGGTGGTGAATTGAAAATACTGAGATAAAAATATAAGAAGACTAAAATAAGATTTAATTAGGAATTAAACACCAGACTCCCATGTAATTTTAAATAAAGCCTTGTGTGCTTCGTGAAGAGATTATAAGATTGACTGTCAGAAGAGGAATGGTAAATTAGAAACCAAAACCCAAGATATTTGCAAGCTAAGTTGTTTTTGGCCCTGTTCTGCTCTGAAACGAATTTCCTAAATGTCTGAGACATTGCCATCAGTGGCAGAAAATGGACAGGGTACCAGCTCCTGGTTTTGGCTGTTGAGCTCAGTCAAGACTGTGCTCATCCACCTACTGTGATACTTGCTCTGCAGTGTGGAGGTGTAGGGTGCCCCTGGGTCAGCTTTCATCTAAACAGGGTCTGTTTCATCACAGCATCTCTGTCTGTTAAACTATTGCTGCTTGAACCATCTCACAGGCTGTCCTCTCCTTTGTGTTGTGTACAAAACAAACGCAGGGAAGGATTCAGAGGAAGGCGTAATAGATACTAGTTACACCTGAGGCACCCATGGAGCTGCAGCTGCTTCTGCTCTTGAGCATGGTAGTGCAAATGGGGTTTCCATCAGGAGCTGCTGGTCATGAGAGCCTGGACGAGTGTGCTGAGGGAACCCTGCAAATCCCCCTGTCCTCCCCTAAGCATCTGCTGCAGGTGTGTGGACTCAGCCAACACCATTCACTATGGCGCTTCTTGCATTTATTTTGATTTTCTATACTCCCTTTTTCTGCATAACCCATCTCCTGTCCCTGAATTCTTCCTTTCTAACTGACATAGGAATATTTCACCTCAGTCCAACTGGATGCTGCTCTGCTGCCTGTTTGTTCTGAGGGCTCATGCTGAAATCTTCAGTGTAACATAATGCTCTTGAGTATTCCTCCTAATACTTCTTGAATAGAGAGGGGGCTTACCTGACCCATGACAGCCTGCAGTTTATACAAAAATTGGTCTAGTCAGTTCTATTTCACATCTCTCATTAAAACATGGGTTATTGGCCCTGTCCATCTCTTGGCTCCATATTTATTTGTGAAAACCACGCATTCCCTTTGAGCTGAGCTACGTACCATACCATCATCAACAAGCTGCACCTCGTTGAAAATCTGTCAAGGAAAATGGACTTATTTTGCATTTGCTGCTTTGCACAAAATAGAAGCACGGTAAACTCTTGTGCTGTAATGATTTTCTGCCTGTCTTGGTAGAACATAATGAGATAAATTCAAGTCCTTTTTTGAGGGCTAATTACATTAGGTACACACTACATGTGCGCTGCCGTTGTTACACGTTGCACATTTTCGTGCTTTCATTTCCCCATCTCTGTTGTCTGAGTGTGCAAATGGGTTTGATTTGGCTTTGAAATACAAATTGTGGGCTAGAGAGGAACCATTTGGTGGTCTGCTCTCTCAGAAGACCCTCCAGAGACTGTATAACAGTCCTTGTTGTAGGTAGGGCAGCATTTGAAGGTGATTGTGAAATAAATAAAAGAGCTTACCTATGTGCTGGAAACTGAGGGATGTACCATAAAGCATGAGGGCAGCATGTGGCAAGTCTGCTAAAAGCCATCAAGAATAGATTCAGCCCTAGATCTGTTCACTGGTCCTGGTGTCTGGGCACAAAGCAGAACAACTGCACCCTACAGATGGATACCACAGCTTAGGAATGGAATACTGGTTGGATGACAAGCAATCTTTGAAAATGGATTTTTAAAACCTGTAAGTCCCTCCAGTCCAACTAGTTGTTCTCTTGCCTGTCTTGTCTGAAGAAAGGGAAGCTGGGGAGTAGTTGTGGGAGGGTGCTCTGACTGGGGAGGTCAGAAGGGAGATGATCACCCCCTACAGCAGGGCAGAGAGGCTGCAGATCCATGATGGTGACCTGGCAGCCTGTGCTGGGCTTGGGACCTGCTTCAGGATTGTGTGGTGCTTGCTGTGGGAGGTGCATAGTCCAGGCAAGACTGTGGAGCTGGGGCCTGGGGGAGGTCTGTTGGATGCTCTTGAACGACACCACGTTTGATGCATGAGTGAACTTCATCACCAAAGACTTACTGTTCAGCTCTGGGACTTAGGAATCGATGCGCAAGTGTCTCACCTTTGGTGAAGAAACTGCTGACGTAAAAGGGAGGATGTCGGGAGAGTTCCTCTGATACTGCAGGAAGCAGAGCCAACTTTAGAAGCAGTTGTCCTAGTTGGTCCATCAGAGGAAAGGGATCACTAATAAAAACCTATACTTTTCCTATGGTGAAGATGAATTCTGTCATCACTTGCTGAGTTTTAGCATATACTGTGATTGTCTGGGACATTCCTGATGGGATAATATTACTGCTTTCGCTGTGAACTCATTTTCTTTGCAAGCTAATTACAACTGGGAAAGTTTGAATGCAGATGGAAAGGCTCTGGGATTTCCAGGTAACTTCTTCAAGTCTGATAGCAGATCTGTGCATCATTAATATCCTACTGGGCAGAAATATTTTAAAGAAATTCAGAAGAAAGAAAGGTAACAGCACTCTGGAGCTGCTTTAGCATGTCTCCACGTCTCTGCCTTTTGAGACAAATAGAAAATCAATGTTTCCTCCTTTTGCTAATGGTGCATTTGTAATTCTGTATCTAATGGTATGATACAGAGCCAGCTGGGTGTTTTCCTAAAAATACACTTGCAAACCTGTGGCTGTCACTGCTTCTGGCTGAATGTGCGCACACAGGTGAAGTACAGAGAGCTTTGCGTAGGTGAAAAAGCACTTGTCTCAGAAGGACGGCAACAAGATATTACTGTATTCATTTCAAACTGCTTTAAAAAAATCCCAAGCTACGCATAGCCATGTATTTGTAAGAAAAAAAAGTAGCTCTCAAATCAAGTCTTTGTGCCTCGTCATGCATATATATTGGAACTGGAAGGAATATCTTGTATGGTGAGCATGCCTGGTTCAGACTATACCTGGAATAGTCTGTCATGGGGAACACTTTAAAATTCATCACAGGTTTGCAGGGGGAAAGACCCAAGGGAAGTAGCCTTATCACAGTGTCATAAAGATGTCGATCTTGAGATCCCCTCCACCACTGTGTTGCTATTTGTTTGCTGAGACATTGATTTCTGGGTGTAGAACATCTTAAATGAAAACCATGAAATGTATTTTACCTGTTTTCCTAAGACTAAATTTAAAAAAAAAAATCACAGTAATGTTTTCTAAACCAGAGCCCAGAAGATGTTACCTCTAATGCAGTCCACAAGGAAAACAAATACCCAGCAATGGCAGATGCTAGGGGAAAGAAAGTAATGAACAAATTCGCATTCTCTTTTCATGCAAATATTTAAGTATGCTCTATCTGTTAGTGGCATAGACTGCTTTAAAATATGCAAACTAAATAGCTCGTGAGTGTTTGTCTGTTTTATAGCTGAAGATATGGGGTTTTTTGAAAAGGAAATGTGAAGAGACTAATTTTATGATGGGTGAGCTTAGCCTGTGGTTCTTCTTTTCACAGTATGCAGACCTGGGTTCTTCAAAGCTTCACCCCACAGTCCATCCTGCAGCAAATGTCCCCCTCACAGCTACACACTTGATGAAGCATCCACATCTTGCCTGTGTGAAGAACACTATTTTAGGAAGGAATCAGACCCACCTACAATGGCCTGTACAAGTAAGCATGTGCTTATAGGGTTGTTTTTTAATCCTTTTGAGCTGTTCCTTTACTGTGACTAGACATTATGATACTAACTAATGTGCTTTTCCAGGCTCTGCAGTGGAGTCTGAACTAGCCTCGACACACTTGTAATGTCGCTGTCTTTGTCCACCGTACCTCCAATTACATGAGAAGAGACTTTTCAGTGCTTTTTGCTTCAAAAGCTGGCATCAAAGCCAGGAAGGGTTTTTTGTAATGAGCAAATGGTCCGTCTGTCCCCCTGCACTCCTGGGTGGGCTCAGCGGGCAGCATGGCACCAGACATCCGTGTCGATGTGTGCACAGGTACCAGCGTGGGGCACGCACGCGGAATAAACAACGCGTAGTGCTTGCCTGCAACAGGCGTGGATACAGTCTCCATGGCCCTGCGTGGTGTCATCTCGTAGCTCGTTTTCAGTAAACAAGCAGGGAGAGAGCCCTATCTTTCCAATGTGCCTGGAGATGGTCACTCTTCTCAAACCTCTGTGCTGTTAACTGCTTCTCCAAAGTGCAGAACTTATCCCCTGGGTGTAGGGGGTGGGCAGTATAACAGGCACATTGGGTACTGGGAGTCCAAGGTGGAGTTGGTGTAATCAGAATCATTAATTTTACCCTTTTCCTGGCAACCATGAGCTGTCCTGTTAGCTGTATCTTGAAAGTCCCTTGTTCAGTTTATGTTTCAGATACTTAGGGCCACAGTCTGCATGCCCCCAGCTAGTCCTGCTGAGTATAGCACTGATCTGAGCTGGGCTGTCATGCTCCAGATATAATTTTTGTGGTCCAGAAGTGGTTGAAAATTATTGAAGTGGAGTTGAACTGCTGGTGCAGGAGCATTTGGGGCTTCCAAGAAACTTAAGCAATGGAGGAAAAAGTCGGTTAATGGCTCCATACCTGCTCAGAGCCGCTGGACGATGGTGCAGAGGTGACTTCCATACTGTAGGGAAGTACTTTGCATTATATAGGGATGGTAGTGGCTTTTGTGCCTTTCCCAGTGAATACAGATGTCCTTCCTAGCTTCCCAAGTTTGCACTTCAAAAAGGGAAAGAAAATGTCTGTTCCTGTTGGAGAGACACTCCCTCAAAGGAAATTGCCCTTGGCAGCTCTCTGCTTGCCTGTAGGAGGCACTTGGAGCAGAATTGGGCTCCTTGAATTCTGCCTTTGATTATCACTAGGCAAAGGAGCAAGGCTGTTGGAAGCTGTGCTGCAGAGAAGGAGAAGGCAGCCTTAGGCAGCATTGGAGTCACTGGTGCTGTCAGATCAAAGTGGTCTGGGGGGGTGAGTCATGCAAGCACTTCCCAGTTTATTAAATAGGTATGCCAGAGTCTTTTGGAGCCATAGCCAGGGTGGGTTATAACATGAAAAACCTGATCCCAGCGTTTCTTGATGTTCATTTTGCCCCTTGGCCTGACTTAAAAAACTCAGATAAATGTGGTCCGGCACGGTATTGGGAAACACACTGAGCTCTGGAAACACTCATAAAGTAGGCTTTTCTGTGCAGACAGAACCAAAGCCAGCAAGTGAGTGAGTTATGCCAGACTCTGGTGTCCACTGTGCCTCCCGCCCACCATCAGTGGTGTTGCTCTCTGCCCTTCTCAGAATGGAAGGGTACGCATCCAATCTGTCCTGCTGGTGCATTAGCACAGGGAAGGAGCTGCCATCCCCCAGGAAGATGTTTTTGCGTGCCTATGGCCTGAGCAGCATCGGGCAGGGTTCAGAGGGGCACAAGCAAGTTTGGTGAACAACTCTTGTTAAAAAGAAATAAAGTTCAAGAGCCTGCTTCTCCCAGGTTTCTAGTGCAGTTCGAACCCTCTAGGTGAAGGCTGTAATTTCCGACTCTGCAAATACCGTGGGATTTTCTTTTTATGTTTGTTTGGGGGTTTTGTGCTTATTTATTGGTGGTGGCTGTCTGAGTTTGTTGGCTTTTACTGTTTGAGTGATTTTCTTTCAGGGTGGGTTTTCTTTTTGTTTTGAGAGCTTACTATAAACTAGTTTAAAGCCCAGACATGGTGGCTGAAGCTTTGTTAGGGTGTGGCTCGGCAGGGTACCAGGTCCTTCTGGGGCGGATGAGAAGTTTAATACTGATCAAGTCGCAGCTCAGCTTCTGTTGCCCACTGCAAACCGCAGAGCCGCAGTTGAGGATGTTGCAGCACCTCTGCTGGCATTCATGCCTACAGCCCCAAAAGCAGGGTGGAATATCTGAGCCTTCTCCGTGTGCTTCTGTCACCCTCACTTCCTCCATGCATCTTTTCTTAGGATTTTGTCCTAATCCTAATGTATTTGTGCTGAAGGTGATGAGGAGGGCCCCATGTGCTCTGCCATCTCAGCAGCAGGGGTAGAAAATTTTGGCAGGGACAGTAAAGAGTAGGTAGCAAGACTAGTGTTTTAAACCAGTCCAATTATATCTAGAATGCAACAGTTCATCAGGAACTAAAACACAAGTGAGAGAGACTTGAGTCATGACTGGTAGGAAAATATTGCAAGGGTTTTTTAAAATGTTTTTATTATTTATTGTCACGGAAGTTAATAATATTCATAGGATTCCCTCAACAAGAAATGCAGTTAATTTTAGAGAATACATCAGTGTCTGTTTTCAGGTCTACACCTGCAAAGTCCCCTTGCCACTCAGTATAGCTGTAAAATTGCATTTTTCTAATTTAAAGCAACTGTTTTTCAGTTCCAAGCTGCATGACTCTCCCCACCACCATCACCACCACCACCAGCATCAATAAAGAAAACTAGTTGCTATATCACTGTCACTTGCTCAGTTAAGTACAGGGCGGGGGAGGAATACATTTTTGTTCAATTTTTTCAGTTTCTTAAGTATGTTTTGTAAGTAATGAATGGTAATTTTGAAACTAATAGTGCTGTGATGCAGTCTAAAATAATTAGTGCTCTCAGACAAAAAAGGAAAAGATTTTGGTCCTGATGGACATTTTAGAATTCTCTTAATACTATTATGCATCTTCCAGGAAGTAATTGCACTTTATTTCTTCTTAACAAAGTAATCCTAGCTTCAGTTCCTTGCACAACATCTCTTTAAAACCAAAGCAGTTGCACCTTTCCTTTTCTCCTTATGTCTCTGACAAGTAGCCTTATTGTTGTTCAGAGCATGTTGGGGAAATATTTATAGTATTATGACACATGGGACAAATCAAAGACTTTATAGTATTTACTGTAATAGTCTACTTGCAAAAAGTTTACAGTTAACTTTGAGTGTGTATGTATATATATCTTGAGGGTAATTCCTCTCTTAGGTTATATTTTTAAAATACGTGCATCAGTAAACAACAGGTTTGCTGCCATCAAGACAGATACCAGTATCTTTGCTTTCAGGAAATATTGGCCTCCTGTCAGAAAATTGTGGTGGAAAAGGGGTGAATCTTAGGGTATAAAGTAGCATATTCAAAAAAAATTTTTTTTTTTTTAAGTCAGTAGTTCAATATCTGTACCCTTGACAAAAGGAGTTTTGAAATTAAAGCAGACCACCTTAGCAGATCCAGGGCCTCCCCTCTTCTGAAGGTAAAACACCTTCTTGTTCTCCCAGCTGGGGTTTAGCCGAGTTCTATCCAAATACAGTTTCAGGATTCTTCAAGCAGGTCTTGTTAGATACCTGTAGACTACTAAAGACCTTTCTCTGAGGCCCTGTGAGAACACTAATTTTATAGGTTATAAAGTCCCACCAGTTTTCAGCCATTTCCACTGAAGCTGATGTTTTTAAGCCTTCAAGAAGAGTAGCTGACTTTTCTGTACAGAGCAAGTAAAAACCTCTGGTGACTTTACAAAAGTAATAATTTATCCCCCATTAAAGACACACTGTCCAGTAAGTGTTTCTTGTGCCTGAGTTCTTTATTTTTTCCTAGAGTACTGGCATCAGCAAAAGGGCATTCATCCAGTGGCAGGAAAAATAGGGCAATTTAACCGGTCAAAAACTTATAAAAAAATCCTCGAGTGCAATACATATAACTCCATACAGCTCCAGCTATAAATTCCATAGTTTTCATTATATCAGTATGAGTATGACACTGCAGAAAATAGTCCTGACTTGGGCTCTATGTTGGTGTCATTAGCTAAATAGTACTGGATCCCTGGGGTGCAGCTTGGGAGTGGATTGCTCCCTGTTCATTGGGATCTGAAGGGATCACAGAACAAAGCAAAGATGATCTGGCATTTCCTCAGCTAACTCAGCTTTTTTCTTCAACTGCTTTTCCTCTGAAAAATACAAAAATACATCAGGATTATTTATTTCCTCTGGCAGCGAGTTTCGTATTGAATCAGAACAGCTTGAGTCAAAATCATGACATGTTTCAGTTTATCAGTGTTACAAACTTTATAGGTTCAGAGAGGGGAATAGAAAAAGGAAATGGAGGAGAATGCTTCTGGTTTATAAGGTGATTTTATTTTTGCAATACTGCCTGTTTTAAATAATGAATCGAGATTAATTATCACAACAAAACGAGAAGATGAAAGCCTAAGTCAGCCTGTTGGTTCGTATGGATGTCTAGCTAGTGAAGCTACTTGTCGGACTCTTTTCAAGGAACTTCTCATGGGTTTTGACAACTTCATTCAAGCTGAAGAGGAGTGTGTTGCGTTGCCTTCCCTCGGAAAAATCCCAGCCTTTGTGGTATAGTTTCTGGTGGTGCTGTGACTAAAATCCATCCTGGCTTGCTTTGATAAATTTCCTCTTTCTTCCTCATTCATTGGCATTCCTTGAGTGCTTAACATGTGGCTATCCTGCATGAGACTCCTGCTTGTCCTTTCGCATTATCTTGAGGGTGTATCTGCAGCTTGCCCTTCATCTGCAGCACAAGCCTGTTAAAAACCAAACCCTTGCAGCACCTTCTGCAAGGAAGCAGTCCTGAAGGTGCCTCCAGGTGGGCTTTGCTTGCCCAGCCATGGCCTCTCCCACCAGAATGAAGAGAAACAGCTCACTTTCTGCAGGTGCTCTGGTACCTCTGCAGAGCTGTTCCTCCTTGGATAGCCTTGCCAGTGCCATGCTGGCATCCTGAGCGGAGAGGCTTGGCAAAGCAAGCAAGCGCAGCATGGGTAACCAGCCGTGCTACAGCCTGGTGGGGACCAGGAGGGCTGCCATGGAGTGGCTGGACACGGCCGTGTTTCCAGTGGCCCGTGCAGATCACCATCTGCTTTGGGCTACATCGAGCATCTCGCTTAAGTGTGATTTGGATACCCCAGCTCAGGTTTCACTGCTGCCAAATGGCTGATGGGAAGAGGCGGGTGCACACAGAGGAAAGATTTGGCATCTGAGCTGAGTACCTAAGTAGCGTGAAAACCCCAGTGTGTGTCTGTTTTTTAGGACCTAGGGATAGTGATATAGGGGCAGGGGGGTGAGAAGGGGGAATCTTGCCCCCAGTGAAGCCAACAGTGACTTGGACAGGGCAAAGACTTGCTAATCCCTTCACAGGAGAACAGAGAGAGCACCAGAGACAATGCCCCAGGGTGCAGTGCTCCTGCTCTTGGGTTTGAACCAGCCCTGTGTCCTGTCCTCCCATGCAGGTGACTGCATCCCAACGCGGATCTCTTGGGTGAGGTGAGAATGCTCAAAACAAATCCCCATTTTCCCAGTTCTTCAGGTGTTGGTGCAAATGGTCCCTGTGTACTTTCTGACACGTGAGCAACGGGGCATCTCTTTTCAGCCTAGAGAGTAGTAGCGAGCAGGATGACTGATAATACTGTTTTTACCATGTGTTTTTCTCACTTTACAAACCAGGACCCCCCTCTGCTCCTCGGAGTGCCATCTCAAATGTTAACGAGACTAGTGTCTTTCTGGAATGGATTCCCCCCGCTGATACTGGTGGAAGGAAAGATGTGTCTTATTATATTGCATGCAAGAAGTGCAACTCACACTCGGGTCTGTGTGAGGCGTGTGGCGGTCATGTCAGGTACCTCCCCCAGCAAACCGGCCTGAAAAACACCTCTGTCATGATGGTGGATCTGCTTGCTCATACAAACTATACCTTTGAAATTGAGGCAGTGAATGGAGTGTCCGACCAGAACCCCGGAGCCCGGCAGTTTGTGTCTGTAAATGTAACCACAAATCAGGCAGGTAAGTGGATCTTCAACCTGGGGGAATGTCTGGGGTGGGAACTTGTGGCTGCAACAGGAGCCTGAGATAGTTAGACCCAGTGCAGACCTCCCTTTAGAAAGGGTGGAAGTCTCCAGCATGGAGGGATGGACTGTGGCCTCTTCAAATATGGGGGGTGGGAGGTGGGCAGTGCTTATGTCTCATAGGTTATAATTACTGCAGTCTTCAGTATGTTTCCTTTCAGCAGGACACATTTTTAGGCTTTACACTAAGCTACTTGGAGATACCTCCACTTCTTTGCATGTTGGCGTATCCATCCACTAAACCAGAAAAAAAAAAAACAGCTGTCCTTCCTGTTGGGAAAGGGAAATTTCTAAGAGTCCATTTTGATTAAAAATGGCTAAAACATCTTAACTTCACGAACAGTTACCCTAAGAAAATTGTTTTGAGTGACTTTAGGAAATTTAATCCCTCTTCTCCACTGTGATGCTAAAGTGACTGGGCTCAGGCTGGTGAGGTACATTGTCACTGCTTCTCCAACAAGGTAGGGCTAAGATATCACTCATACTCTGTTATCCTTGATTTAGCACCGTACAGCCAGGGATTGGGTAGACTGGTTTATTCCTTTGTCCAGGGCTCTGATCTGTCTGCCCTTCCTTTGCCCAGCAGTTGAAATGAGTTGTCACTTTGGACACAGGCATGGAGTAGCCGTTGTCCCCTGTCACTTGGAGGTGTGATGGGAGGCAAGAACATGATTACTTCTCCTTCCATGTGCATCAGCACACCAGGCACATCACACAACTTCTGTAAAGCCCCGGAGACTGACCTGTCCTTCTCTTGTCCCCTCATGCTCTATGTTTTAGGGTCTCTACCTCTGCCTACCTGGCTTACTTCCTGCCATTTAATTCAAGGCTCCCCAGTGGCATTTATCCACAGTGAAGCCCTTCCAGGACTTTTAACAGGTGGCATTTGAGACTGTGAGGACTGTGCTGCCAGATCACTGGAGCCACCCCCTGCCTTTTCCAGACGAGGTTTAGCCAGGAAACCTGGTGGGCAATTCAGTGTGACAGCTGGATGCAGATTGGCAGATCCTCACTGTGGAGCAGAAAAACACTAGCTAGAGCAGGGCTGCATCTCATTCCTGCTTCCCACATGTATGCGCACAGTCTTGGCAGCCAGCATCAAGGAAGTGCAGATCCCTGTCCTGGTAATTAAACTGGATTGTTGAAGTGTTGGACAGATCATTCAGATGTTTCTTGAGGAGAGGAAATAAAGGCATGCTGGGAATGCTGCTGATAGATGTGGCATGGAATCTGCTGTAGGAGTATTAGAGGACAGCAGTATGACACCCGTTGAAGGCACCTGTTTAGTGCAGATCAGTGGGTGTCACGGTCGTGATGCTGTTTACTGTTTTCTTGTTGTGAAGGCTGCTGCCAGTAACTCTGCTGTTGGAAGGAGTATATTTTCCTGTTAGTGGGTTTGCATTGGTATTTCATTGCTGCCACTGGATTTTCCCTGATGTGTGGCATTAAATCCGCATAAATCTCAGTTAATGTAGCTGTGCGTGAGGCGGTGACAACTTGCTGATCAGTGTAGATGGTGAGGAAATGGTCTTGGTTTGTGGCTTATGTCCCAAACTTTCCATACCTGCAGCAGTATTTATCCACGTAGCTGCCTTTCTGTGCATCAGGCCTAGAGTAACCCCCTTGCTCAGTTATCACTTCCAGCTTTGTATTGGAAGATCTGTTAGAGGAAATGGTAAACCTGTGACAAGTGTGTCTCGTGCTAAGGACAAGTGGGTAAGTGTAGCTTCTGGTTAAGTCTCGCCGTTTACCTTAGTGGAGCTGCAGTCCTGGGAGCTACTAGTGGATCGAGCCATGGGTGTTTAATACACTGTGTGGTGTAGAAATTGCATCTGTACGCTCTCATGGTTGATTCAACAGGCGGTTCAATCAAACTGCTGTGTGAAGAAAGCAGTGGTGACTATATTTCGTTGTCTCTCTGGCTGGTCCCACCATGTGTTTGTGAGGTGAGCCAGGCCTGTCTGCTGGAGCTGTAGCATCAAATGGGCTTCCCAGTAATGTGCTTTTTCAGCACTCCTCCGGCTGATCATCAGTTTGCCCATGCCAGAAATAAAGCAGATGGAAAGAGGGACTTTGCAAATCAGACTAACTGCCAAGCACGGAAAGTGAGTATCTGTTTTTTTATGGTGCCTCCAGAAAGTGTCCTTTGAGGCAAGTAATGGAGTGGTCCATGCCCAGTGATTCTGGATATCTCTTTAAAAGCCTCACCTTCAGCATGTCCTTTCTCAATTAAGAGTAGGCAGGGCACGTGCGGCTTCAGAGAGTCTCAGGCCACCCACCCTCCCCCTGGAATTACCTCCAAGAAGTGCAGCTCTCGTGTCTCATCTTTTCCCTCACACAGCTTTTCTGATGGTGTGATTATATTTTCACAAAGGCTGGTTAATGAAGTTGAATCAGTGACACAAGGACAATTGCAGCAGTAGGAGAAATCCTGCTACAAGATCTGTTGGCTGCAGGAAATTGAAAAATTGCATGCCGTGGGATAGGTCTGGCTGCTGGAGTCCCGCTGGCAAGTTTTCAGTAAGCCAGCACTGCAGAGAAATGCCAGGGTATGTTTTGTTGGTTTGGCTTTTGTCCATCCCAAGAAGACCAGGCTCATTTCAGAACTGCAAAGAATGCAGAGGCAGCGGGTGCTTAGGTCCACCACCTCTTCTGGGCATGGCAGCTTTTGGCAGCAGAAACTACCTCTGGGCTGGACTCTCAAAGGGGTTACTTCCTGAAAAAAAAAATGTGGGTTTCTCCAAAATAATTTGTTCCCTTTCTTCTCTCCCCTATTTAAATAATGAGTAAGAATTGGTGCTGGCAATCAGTCTGGCATTTTCAGACTGATGTAATTTTCCTCCAGACTTTTGAAATCAGATTTGGAAATACAGTGAGGGAACAGAAAAGTTTTGCGCACAAGAAGAGGCTGATTGCTAATCTCAGTTGGTGACCCCAGCATGTTTCTCTTCCCCCAGTCCTCAGGGACCTGACAGTACTTGGAATGGGACTGATCCGTGCCAGGATGTGGTGGCCTCAGGCTCCAAATACAGGACTAGTTTTCCTGTAACCTTCTTGCAGTCCGCAAACCTCTGTTGTTTCTGTGGGATTTTGCTGGTGTTTTTCTGCTGGAAAACCTGTGTTTAGAAAGGGTGAGCAATGCCACAAGCTGTGAGAGATAGAAATTGTGCTGGCCTCTGTTGTGACTACCCTAGAGCTGCAGCAGGCAGACAGAGGACCTCCTTCTCTTTGTAGACATAGGAGTTGACCCAAGCATGGATTTTCCCTATGGCGTTGCTGCAAAATGCGTGTCCGACGGACTTCCCAGCACAGGTGGCAGGGAACCATCTGTAATGCAGTCTCACAGTGTGTTAAAAAGTGTGCCTTGTGCTCATGGGCTGGAGCACAGCAAATAATTCATAAGTGGCAATGATTGGATTGTTAGCCATCCTTCCCTTGCTCATGGTTTGCTCAAGTTTTCATATTTTTGAAACCTCCACCTATTTAAACAGTTTCCAGAGAGCAGTGTGTGTGTATGTGTGCGTACTGCTAATATTGAAGTTTGCTTTTCAAGTGACAACTGCGTGACTTTGTTTTTTTCTCAGCGGTTTCACTAAGCTGGATGATTAAGGTATGCTGTCGCTCTGGACAGAGATGCGCATCTCCCTTGAGGTCTTCCATCTTATCTGCCCTGTATACAGAAAGCACCTACCCTGACGTCTTGGTCAGAGACGTGTCTCGTAATGGGTCCATAGGGAGCAAGCAGTTTTGATTCATGGTTGCCTACGCACCCCTTGTATCATCGCAGGAGCACACTGGAAAGATGAAATGTTTAAAACCTTTCTAGGCTTAAAACCTGCCAACAGTATTCACTTTAAGCCAGCCTAAACAGCCAAGTAATTTTCTTTGCTTTTGATGTCAGTAAGTCCCATGCTGGGTATGGCTTCAGGCACAGAACTGGCCTGGAGGTGGGGGGTATGCGAGTGGGGCAGTTCTCCTGCTGGCATCCCAAATGCCACAGACTCCTTTGCACTTTAAGACCTTCTCTGTGTCTGTTTTCAGATAAACCTCACGCCTGTTTTCTGTTTTAAAAGTCAGTGTTCAATCCCCTTCTGTGACCTGTATGATATTTTTGAGCCTTCTGGGCAAGAAGAGAAGAAAGATACAGATGTGCTTGCTAACAGAGGAGGAGTTAATGTGTCTAATGCCTTAAGGAGTCCGCATGCCTGAGGCCAAACCAGGGGAGTTGCATCCTGTGGAGCAGCAGTGCTTTTTAAGCAAAGGTGTTGGAGGACAGAACCTGGCAACCTGTAGTGCTGTCTGGGAAGCATGGCTAGGTTCTTACTTGACCAAAAAACCACTAGATGCTTGGAGCAGCCTGAAGGCTCTTGGAGCAGCCTGAAGGCTCTTGGAGCAGGAAAGTGTGCTGAAAACCATGGTCCTCACTTGAACTGCACAGGCTGGGATGCTGCAGTGGAGGGGAGCAAGGGAGAAGGTGTTTTCCGTAGCAGTTGGGATGTGTACAGTCTTTGAAAAGCAGCCAAGGGCAATTCAGAAGGGGAAACCTGCAACATAGAGTCTTCTGCAATCTTACATCGGCATCTGCATGCTCTTGAAACCAAGAGACTGCAGCCCTGCACAGTCTGGGAAGAAGACATCAGAAAATGAGGCAAGAGATGGGAACCACATTTTCAGAGATTGCCTTTGGGAATAGATGGGTTCAAGTCCTATAACATTCAGGGTCTGATTCTTCCAACTTTAAAGTCTTCACAGGTTTGTTTGGTTTGGCATGGGTAAGGGAGCAGTTTACTTATTTTCTTCAGGAATAACAGAAAATTTCTGAGAGGGTGCTCCAGTAGAGGCAGCATGTTCCATCATCTCACACAACAATTAAAGACCGGCCTTGCAGCTCTGCTTTTCAGCCAGAACCGCTGGTCTAGGGTCTGCAAAAGCTTAAGCAGATTCTTACTTCTGGAAAACTGCCTTTCCACAACCAGCGTGTTACACAGGGCTTGCCTTTAAACATCCATTGTAACAGTACTTGATCCACTGGGCTGCATCACCTTCCCAGCAGTGGTCACTGGTGAATACCATAGAAGGGGTAAGAGCACAAGGCAGACACGTACCAGTGCTCCTCAGAACGCTCTGCAGCCTCTGGGGAACACCTCTTTGTGCTTTATAGCCCTTAATGGATTTTTCTCGCATGAATTTGTCTAATCATTTTATGAACTCTGAGAAAATTCTAACGGCTGTAGGCAATTCTTTATGAATTTGGTATGTCTGGTAGTTCAAACTGTGCTTTAGATTCACACTGGCCAGAGAGGAGCTATTAGTGGCATAAATAGAGGTTTTAAGGTTTGCAATTGCCCATCTCTGTGGAAAGCACTGCCATTTAGAGATGCAGCACTGGCTTCCAGTGTGTTAACCCAGGTACTGCAGTGTCTAACCTAGAACAATGTGCTCTTAAAAGCAAAGAACGTCTCCCACGTCAGGATGGGTGAATACAGGGGTATTTTAATATACACAGGTAAACTATACTGCCTCAAAGACCACAGTGTCTATTTAAAGCTGGGTGCACCCTGCACTGCCTCTTGCAGCAGGATCTTTCTGCTGGCTGTGAACACCCTTCCTGTCCAGGGAGATGTGAAAATTAGTATTGACCCGCCAGTGAAGGTTCAGCCAGAAATAGAATAATTTCATTTGTGAAGTTCCATGCATATGCTGTTAATCAGCTTCAGGAATTATTTTGGTATATTTTTGAAGCATGGTCACATGCAATCAGAGCATGCAATCGCAGGTTGTGAAAAGCAAACACACTGGCAAAATAAAACCTGAAAGCCAGTGTTAAACAAAGGGTTATTGTTTGATTTTTTTTTTTTTTGGTTGGTTTTTGGTCATGGCTGCATTTATACTGAATGCAAAATCTTCATCCAGCATCCTATTCCAGAGTCATGAGTTCACCCCAGCCCAGATGGCTGGTTGTCTGCTACCCAGCAGATTAATATTCTACAGTTTCATTTATAACTCCCCAATCAGTAATTGCTACTTTTTCATAGTTTTCTATAAGTCTTTTTGTTATACTTCACATACTAGAAATACATACTTGAATATTGAGACAAGTTTTTGGAATATGAAAAAAAATCCTCATATTACAATATGACTTCTGGTTAGAGGTCATTTTTATTCTGGAAGTATGTGAGACAACCCCCTGGCTGATATATAAGGATATTAAAAGATGAAATAAAAAACATTTTCCTTCATCTACAGACAGACCTTTCAATTTTGACATGAAATTAAAACATCTTATTTATAGATGAAAATAAAAATAGTAAGAAATAGTTGTCTCTATCCACCCTCCTCCTGAAAAAGGGAAAAAGAAAGATGCTGAAGATCTCATGATGAGATTCAGCTGGTGACATTCATTGTATGTTGTGCAGTAGGGTGCAGGTTTTACCATCTCCCAGTTGCAGTGAGACAAACATCTTTATGGTGAAGCAATTAGTCTCCTTCAAAGCATGCTGCTCATGAGGCATGAGGTACAAAAAGCAAATGCCACGTTACACCTGGAAAAAATGAATCCATGGACTACACCCACGTGGTGCCATGAAGATGGGTGTGAGGGAGAAAGAGCTGCCCAAATACTCAGCTTCAGATGCTGCAACCAGAAGGATTGACACCGCTCTGTAACATCCCAGAGCTGCTGGAGTCCCCACCAGCAATATTGCCTCAGGCTTGGCATAAAGTAGCAGATATTGGGCAATCTGAGTCTAGGTTTTTAGAGATGTGAGCAGCAAATCCTGATATTTTCCAAAAAGCATAGAGCAGACCATGCTGCGATCAGGTGTAGTAAGAGCTTCACGAGGTCAGAGTTTTAAGAAACTTGTGTTTTTGCAGGGCATTACTCGAGTTACATTACAAGAGTGATAGAGCTGGTTTAAAATTTTATTTTCTATTTTTCTGGCATATTTTTAAAGGATTGCCAAGTAATCTTACACTAATTTAATTCTAATCCCCTTAAAACACAGTCTTCAAGGCCAAGGAGTTCTCTTTGTATTGTACTGAGCACAGTACCTGGCAGAGAGCAAAAGTAAAGCATCTGAAATGGTTTCACTGCCCAGATGACATCAATTTACAGATTTTTTTTTCCCCCATGAAAGTTGCTTTTGAATTTCACTGCTAATAAAGTCCCATTCAGTTCTTTAGTCTCAGTCTGAAATCTGATAATTCCATTGTCGGATGTGTTATTTCTCTGATTTTAGCATTAAAAGTAGTTTTACGTTTTTAACAGTCTGCATAGATGATACTTCTGAAAGTACTCTTCAGACACCAGGACTCCAAAATAGCCCAAAAAGAATGTAAAAGTGCTGTTGGAGAAATAGCAGTGGACTTGCAGGCATTTAATAAACAATCCACTTGTCCTCTGGCTGCAGTTTCTTTACCAAACCAAGTAAGCTCTTTATAGTAATCTCCCTCAAAAGTTAAATATAACAGTGGAGGAAACAGAGGAGTTTGAACATTTGGATTTCAGTAGCTGTGCATTGAGTGAGCTGTGCTACAGAAACACTGCTCAGGGTATAGCAGCTTCACAGGGCATTTCTCCTTTCCCAAGCACCCATCGTGCTGATAAAATGAATTTGTAGGAGTGTGAAGGTGTAAGTACATGCATGGTGGCGTGTGTGCATTTGTGTGTTTATGCATATGCGTCGCATCTATGGAAAGTTGAAAAGGGTTTTA
>VYZQ01027458.1:0-11038 GCA_013400655.1 Mystacornis crossleyi | reverse complement strand
ATTAATGGACAATACTTTTGATCTCATGGCATTGGTAATTAAAGTAAAGGTAAGTCTGCAAACAGTTCATGACAAACACTGAAATTCTGGCTGGAGAACAGGATGAATTAGCTAGTGAGAGTGCTTTTGTTTCAGGTAGCATTGTTACTCCCCCTGATATCTTCAACAGCAGTTAGATGGCTTCAGGGAAGCAGTGGCACTACTTCAGCAAATGGAATTTTTTTTTCTCCTTAATTCCATGATCACACTTGGTAAGCTAGAACAAAGCAAAGGAGAAAACTCTTTCTTTGGTGATGTTGAGAACAAATCCTTGTTTATTTAAAAGTAGCTATGTCAGGAGAAAGGTATGATGGAGTATAATTGCCAAATTCTTATTTGGTAATTAGTATCTTGCAGCCATCTCAATGCTGTTAAGAAACAGGCATAATTGCACATAGGATGCATATATTTATCATGGAAGTTGGCACTTCAGACCATTAGAAAGTCTCTGTAGCTTTGCTGTATGCTGCATGTAGATTAATCTAGTTTAGGAGACTTAAGAGCCTGTCAGAGATGCTCCCATCATCCAAGCATTTGTAACGTCGCGTGGTAGGAGAGCACTTGGAGAGGCACCAGATGGTTTCCATAGCCCTGCTGCAAAAATATTATGAGTTCCTGATATTTGTGCATTTCCAGAGGTTTACCTGTTGCTGGCTGCAATATTCACCTCTGCCTGTTTTGTTTACACACATAAAAAAAAAAAAAAGTGGTCAGGTCCAGGAGGGAGTAGTGTTCCATTTGTGCTCTGTTGTGCAGGGCATTTCTTGTGTGCCAGCTTTGGACGAGAGACACCTTGACTCTTGGGGGCCTCTGAGAAAAGGCCTGTGAAATGACCCCAGACGCATGTCACAGGTGTGGGACTCCACCACCTTAAATGAAAAAATTACTGTTGGGAATTAAATATGTTCCCTTGTCAGCCCATCAAAAAAAGTATAGGTAGAAGCAGTATGTTGCAGAAATAAGCAGGTCTGGAAATCTTGTCTAGGAATAGGATAGGAACAACTTGCCAAGGGAAGATGATTTTCAGTAAAAGATCATAGCTAGAAACTCATCACTTAGGGCTTTTTAATTAAATGTGTTTGGGAAGGGATGGACCAATAAGATCTCAGGGGAGAGATTGTTTCAGCCGCAGGCCTGAGGCTGCCACCAAAGATGAGGTTGTACATGCTGCAGTAGAAGATGCTAACTGCGAACCTCATCGTGCTTTGTGAGCAGCAGGAGTGTCCCTCCTGCGCTTACATGTATAGGCTGCAAAAGAGAGTGAAGTGATTTCTCCCAAGGTCACCCAACAATTCATAAACAGGGCCAGGAAGAGACCAAAAGCCACCAGGGTCTAGTGGCACTGCACGTCGCTGGAGTGGAGACGTAAAGGTAAGTTACTTATTTGTGTCCTTCCTTTATTCCCCATGTCTCTTGACTGCTTTTTAGAGCTCTACATAGGAATACAGGGTTAGGGATTGAATTCTGGTGTACATCCGAGGCCTTCCTGATGAAGGACTGAAGTACAAGACCATAAATAGAATCTCTGCCAGCATGGAAGGGCAGATTTTCTCTGTGTTAACCTGCAGCTGACCGTAGGTCCAAGTGGTCTTCTGTTTCACTCATTGGTTTGGCTAATTCAGTACCTGGGGGGATATGTTACATTTTGCCTTCCCATAGCAGGTCAAATTCTTGTCTTACTTGTATGGAAGCTACTTTTGAGGAAGTTGATGGGTAGCCTCTCATGCAGACAAATGCAAGGAAGGGCCTGATGTCTCAGGTAGGTTTGGCCATCACACTTTTTTCCTCTGGATGTCTTCACAGCTGCTCTTTGTGTTTCTGTTTGGTCTCTAGAAATTTTGGCTCTAAACGAATTTTTTTCCCCCCGGGTGTTGAGAAAGCAAGATTATCTTGTGCATGGAAGTAGAATCATTTTGATTTTTGTTATTTTATCAATGCAGTGTCTTCCCCACATCCTGAAAATCCTTTTGCCCAGGTCATTCAGTATATAGTTGTAGTATATGATTTGACATGCCTTACTGAGGAAAAGATGTAGCAGAGAACACCAGATTTATTACTGGGTCACTGACTGAGATATTTTTGAGTTCCCAGAGCTTTATCATAGTGGCCATGCTGGGTCTTAGTAAAGAGATGATCTCGAAAATTAGATTACTGAGATCATAATATACTGCTGTGTTAGACAAGATTCATAGTTGAGAGAGGATATGGCATTTACTGGGCCTTTTAAATGTCACATCCAGACTTTAAAGGCCATAGTCTTAGCATAAACAACAGAGAACACAGCCAGCTCAAGCAGCTTGAAAATGAGCAGCATCCTGGTGATCCAGAGAGAATCTGTGGTCCATATTTATGCAGCAGATACAAGACTAAGCAGCCACTGGAAACCATGCAAGGATGATAGCAGTGTCTTTCTTGAGATACCAGGTCAGATGTGCCTATGTGGTCAGCATTCCTTACATTTAGCAGCAGAAGGAAGTAAGTTATATGAAGTTCTTATCAGAGTGATGCACAAGAAGTTAGACAAGCATTAATAGCTTGAGTAATTTTGGTTGGAGTACAGTAAATGAAGTGACTGAATACCACACAAAATAATATGTCTCTGCGAGCAGTTGCTTGGCAGTTGAATGACTGGATGGAATTTTTCTTCTCTGTTTTCTTAGCTATGTGATAGTTCAAGTGGATGATAACACTGGGCAAAATTTATTTCTTTCCTCAGATGCATTCTTCACTGATAGAAACAGGCCCACAAGAGGGGAATCCACAGAGCTGAGTTCTGTACCCTGCAGTGTTATACAGCATAAAAATGCATGTGGGCAGTTCCCACTGATCAGATGTGATAGTTCAGTATCTGCAGGCCTTTTAAAATTGGGCTGTTTTTGTAATTTTTATGAACTGATAAATGTTGCCGAATTGCTTGGAAATTTACTGACAGTCTTCAAGGGACATTCAGCTTTAAAAAGTACACTTGAAGCATACATTCTTACTTAAGACTTTTCCTGGGTTTTTTTTCTGGGTGGCTCATGGAAGTGTGTGTGTGTCTTATCTATATTTAAGAGTGTCCTTTTCTCTTTCGTTTTTCATGCTGTCAGTAACTGTTGTATTGATTTCTTTTAACATTTTTTTTCTGCAGTACTAATTTCTAGAACAAAGTTCAGTTATCTCTTAAAATGTTCTTTTCTTTTAACCAAGTGGCACCATGGGCAGCAAGTCACTGTGTGGTGAAGTTTGGTAATCTGCCCTCAGGAACGAATTGTTATTGATTTAAAGGAAGATGAAAAGTCAGTGGTGTTTTGTGGGAGGGCTAAATGATCTCTTTTGGCCTTAAGATCTAGGTATATTGATTTTAAATGATCTTGCTTTACCTGCTGCCTATAAATTTACAAATTCAAGTTAAATGAACATAAAACACATTATGGTTGAGTCCACTCTATTTGTACAGGGTTTTAACTAAACCATTTTGAATGTTGTTCTTTTAAATAACTCCGCTTAGCTGTATATGGGAGTACTTCTCATTTTAGGGGGGCAGTCTAGCAACATTTGTATACTTCACTGTAATTGAACCCTGATGCAAATCCAAGTCTTTGTTATTCTTGCATTCACTGCAGTGACCTTGATAATGTGAACGTTTCACCTTTGCTGCTCCTTGGAAGGCAGTCCTGTGAAACGGGATCAATTACGTGCATTGCTAGGATCCCATTTTCAGTACCGCTGAATTAAAAACAGTTAGAGCTACTTAATGGGCTTCCCCCTTGTGTGAGGGAGGGGCAGAGGGAATGAACAACGGAGAATGGAAGCTGAATTTTTTGAGAGGAGGTAATCTCTGTTTTGTTTCTGCTATAGATTAGGAATGATCAATTATCATGTCAGAAGGCAGAGAAGCCAATATGCCCCAGAATCTACACACAGTTATTTAATCATCCTGCCTGATGCTTAGCATTCATCATTCACGTTTTTAAT
Source organism: Mystacornis crossleyi (assembly GCA_013400655.1). Classification (NCBI taxonomy): domain Eukaryota; kingdom Metazoa; phylum Chordata; class Aves; order Passeriformes; family Timaliidae; genus Mystacornis; species Mystacornis crossleyi. The sequence goes on along the minus strand of VYZQ01027458.1, from coordinate 7,042 downwards.
GCCACTTACTGTTGCCATCTCACATTTATGCAGGGAACATTTAGGGAGAGAGAGTCATGCTAATAGGCAACAACCTGGGGAACAGAATACGGGAGAACCCATGTGGTTTGATTTCTGTCTCTTCAATCTAAGCAGCCCGAGCCCTGGACCCATGCAAACTGTTGTGCATGTCTGATCTTGAGATGATACCCCCGTGGATAACTCAAGGCATCGTCTGAAGGAGAACCTTCATGTACTCCCATCTGTACCGGGTGGGTAGTTCTCAGAGGTGCTGTAAGCTGCTTTTTTCCAAGAGCAGTGGGAGCTAATGTCATCACAGACCTGTGAAGGATACAGGCAGTGCCTGTGAGCAGCTCGTATTTGTGCAGTGAGCTCTAGTAGCCACCCCATCCTGTCATCTGCTGTTCGGACTACTTTCAGACATCTTCAAGACACATTTTCAGCCAGCCACGAGATGCAACGAGCACTTGCAGCATGAAGGTTGGTCAGAGGAGAGCCACAAAGGTGCAGGGTGATACCAAACAGGAAGTGTTTTATGTGTTGCATATGAAGACATACATATATGTGTTTTAATTCCTCAGTAAAGCTTTTGGTGGTCTAGTTCACACACTGAATAAAGATAAAGAAGAGAGAGTTGGAAGGATTAGGGCATTTCCTCAGGTCTATCCAAGTCATTCCCCGGTCCAAGTTGGGGAAGAGAGTCAAGAAGCTCCTCAGAAGGAGGAACCCGCAGTGACTGATGTTGAAATGCCCTCTTCTCTTCTAACAATCACAAAGCTGAGAAGAAGAGAGCGATCAGTATAAAGAGAACTTGCCAAAATCAAATCTGTAATCCTGTTACAGTGGTTGTGAACCAAGAGAGGAATCTGGATGCAGTGAAACTTCTTTCCTCTATCTTTCTGTAATTGTCATGGGAATGCTGAATGAGATGATGTCACCAAAGCCTCAGCATACATTAGAGAGTGGAGCTGCACAAATGCTTCCTCTGAAGCAGTAAGTTGCCTGATTCCTATAAGCCTCTTCCTAGCAATATCTAGGAGTAGTGAAGCTTTTGTTTCACAGCCAGGAGGTAGGTGGATCTAAAATGTGAATTTGTGGCACAATCTTTTTCCCGTGATGCTTCAGAGAGTGGCACTATCAGAAATGAAAGCCACAAAGGCAGAAAATTCCCACTCTGCTGTCCCGCATGCATACATCTTGCCTGATTTTTGATCAGTCATACCCACAAAGCAGTGAAAAATACTGTCGTGGGAGGACCAGCCACCAACCGGTGTAGATTGGGATGAGCATCATGTTGCAGAAAAGCAACCTGTTTGAGCACAGTTTTGATGAAGAGGAAGAGCTAAAGACATGTCCATTTATGCATCGCATGTGCAGCTACCATTTGAAACAGCTGAAGTCTCTGATGGGACCATTAAGCTTCTGGATGGCAATCCCTCCCTCAGATGTTCAGGTTGTTCTCCTGGTACCGTAGCATTGCCTTGACCTCCAGAGCCTAAGTGGTGACCCAGTTAAGTAGACAAGGGCTTAGGACATACCTTGTCAGCAGTAAGGGGAAAAATTGGACTAGAGAGTCCCTGTACAGTCTGTAAATTGGCTTTTCATGTTAGAAATATTCTGCCATATTCTTGAGTTGGTCTCTAAATCCTTTTCAACACCTTCAGAAGCTAACTGGACTGAAAAAGCCTGCCATATTTTGTCAGAAGAGTCCGTATTTGCTTCCTGCAGAAAAGTGATCTCTGCAGGGTGGGAGAGTCAAAAGCCATGCTTTCATATGCACCTGCATTTATCCCATTCACAAGGTTGATGTTCATCCTGAGCTTGTGTTGCTTGGTCATGATCTCTGCAGTTTTGCCTCAGCAAAGCAGTTTTGCCTTAGCCAAGCAATTTTGTACAGTGCTTGTCTTTAAGCACAGAACTAGTGCTTCTACTTGGAAACAGAAGTTGGAGAGAGTTATTAAATTATGAAAACAAACCTTTGCCATGAATTTCCCTGTAATTTTCCTTTTTGTCACTCACATAAGGGTTTTTTTTCATGTTTGAGCTCAGTGTGATATCACCAAGTTGCTTGTGATTTAAATAGAAGCAGCCAGCTGTCAGGAATAATGCTTGCAGGTATTCCTTCTTTTCTTTTTTTGCCTTACAGCAGTGCCTGCAGGCCAAAGCAAAGATTGTGCTGGCATCACCTGAATAGCTAGTGCCTGCCCCTCAAGTCTGTGCAGATAAAGGAATTGCCATTATCTTCATTGCACAAATAACAGCACGGAAAGATGAAGTGGCTTGCCCATGGTCATGCTAGGAGTCTCTGGCAGAGCCGGAAAGCAGAGTATTGTTTCCTCTGGTCTGATGCTTTTATCCCAGTGCCATCCTTTTGTGTGACTAGCCACTTTGAGCGATTTAGATTTCTCCATTTTTCTCCTGGCACAGACGTGCCAGCTGGTAAATAGCACTATATATATGTTTCTTGCATCTCTGCCTTTCAAGATCCTTTTTATTTTTATCACTTACCTTGTGATAGCCAGGTGTCTGTGTAGAGCCTTGTGTCTGGAAGGATCTTGGGATGTGCTCATCTAACCTGCTTTAAAACCTCTACAAGCACAGATGCCACAGGTTCACTGGGTGATTTTTTTTTTCCGTTGATTCATTATTTTTGTCCTTAGAAAGCTAAATTCCTAAATTTTATACTGTGCTTGACTTGCTCCAGAGACAGCACCCTTTTATTTATTTGGAGACTCATGTTCTCTTTTAGTCTCCTTTTCCCCAGGACAGAAGAGTCTCTGTAGCTTTCTTAACTTGTGGGTTTTCTCCAGTTCCCTCTTGGATTCCCTAAAATTGCACTGTGTTTTTCCTGACATTCAAAATGGGGCATGGTATGGAGCTCCCTCAAGTGCTTCCTCCTTCTCCGCAAGGACCTTATAAATTACTTTGCCTACTGGGAAGCCATGGGTTGAGGACTTGCCGAACCAAACAGCCCCGAGAAGGCGCATTCTGTAGCAGAGCAGAGCATCAAGATGTACAGGAGGGTTTACTGAGCCAGGGACACCCCCCAGGGTTGCAGAGACCCACCACAAGCCCACAGCTTGTACAAGAGCAGCTGATGAGTGGCAGGGCCAGGAGTGCCCACGGCCAAAAAGAGCATCCCCAGGGAGAACTGTGAGTGACCGGCAGGGGAGACAGGACATGGTGTGACAGTTTGCGTGGGAGGGTGCACAGGGAGGTCACATTCCACTGACTTGAAGGGGAGAAGAAATTCGGTTCATCGCATTCCTACCAGTTTGATGTCAGAGCCAGCAAGAGAAGACCTCTGGGAAGACATTACAGTGCTGTCCAGGGCCTACAAGAAAGCTGAAGAGGGACTGTTACAAGGGCCTATGAGGATAGGACAAGGGGTAATGGCTTTAGACTACAAGAGGGTAGATTCGGACTAGATACAAGGAAAAAATTTTTACGATGAGGGCGTTGAGTTGCTGGCACAGGCTGCCCAGAAAAGTTGTGGTTGCAACCTTCCTGAAAGTGTTCAAGGTCAGGCTGGATGAGGCTCTGGGTAACCTGGTCTCGTGGAAGGTGTCCCTGCCAATGGCATCAGGTTTGGAACTGGATGATCTTTAAGGTCTCTTCCAACTCAGACCATTTTGTGATTCTCTGAAGCTGCATCTTCTTCCCTCCTTCCAAAGGGGCATTGCATGCTCCTGTGTTTCACACTGCAAAGGTTACCTTTTAGGAAAGTGAAGGTACACAAATTTACCTTGATAGTATCAAGATAGTATCAAGGTTTTCCAAGCACCCGTAGTAAAACTTTGATTTGTGCTGACTTTCATAGTTAGCTTCATCTTAATGCTTGGAACCTGAGATTTTAGGGCTAACAATGGCCATGGTCATACTCAAGTGCCAAAAGATGGGGCAGGATATCTGAGTTAGGAGCAAGGATGAGATCTGTTAGATTTTCTCTCTATTAGTCTGCCATTTCACTTAGAAACAGTAGGAGCCTGGGCAGCATTTGCTCTGATCCAGAAAAGCCACTGTCAGTCTAAAACCAAGGGTTTTTTATAATCACAGGTACATAAACCTTTCCATTTCAGCTCTAGTAATTTTGAGGTTTTACTAATCTAGGGGGTTGATCTAATATTACCTGTTTGATATATTTTTATTTGTTTATAAGAATTTTATTTCCAGCCTTCTGGTCTTCATTGGAGAACTCACTTATGGAAGGGGTCTGGATTGTGCTTCTGCAAAGCTATGACCAGCTCAGGGACAAGTGGTGGGCTCATGCTTTTCTCCCATTTCTGAATGAGAGGTGAGAGAAGAGCAGTGGTGGTATTCGGATTGGAGGGACCAAATACCACAGGAAATCCAAAACAAGCTACAGTGGGAGTTAAGGACTTTGCCTGTTCTTCCCTCTGACCTGCTGCACCTCCTCAGTATCTTCAAGTTGAAACATAAGGAATTAATTTGCCTGCCCCTGATTTCATTAGAGTGTTTGGTAATTTGGCTTTAATGTGAGAATTCATCAGCAAGACTGATTGGTGTATCATACAGAGTGGCAGACTTGGCAGAGAAGGAAATTTCCCACACAGTTTAAAATGGTCCATGAATTTGCCGGGTTTAGAGTTTGATAACAGCTGGAATAAGGATGCAGCAAGTCTTGTATGAAGAAAGGGGCCAATTTAGTAATTAAAAAGGTGAGATGGTAGGGAGCAGGAATGAACATTTTACATTTTATTCAGTATCTGTGGTTTGGCTTTGTTTTGTTCTTAACGGCATGTGGTTTTTAAAAGGAAGTTTTTGCTTAAATGCAAATCAGATATTAGGTTACTAAAGATAGGAAAGGTGCTCCTTGGTAAGTGTGGTGGAAGCTAGTCTGATTAATGTACTCAGTAGTGAGAATTCTACGGCAAAATGCTGAGCCCTGTGGCTATGACCCAGCAAAATGCTGACAGCAGTGGTAGCACTCATGCACTTAAAATTAAGCATTTTCCAAAAATGCTTTGATGGATCAGAGCTGGAGTCCCTATCACCTTGCTAGGAGTGAATTTATGAGAGTCTTGTAAGTCAATAGTATTTATTCTTAGGCTTCACAACTAAACCACTAATGGAATAAAGGGAAATTACAGCTTTTTTTGTGGTGTGAAGAAATCTGGCTCTGGTCTTAACCACAAACTGTTCCCCAGCTTTCAGAAAAACTTGCTATCTTGATTTCCAGAGGCTCTAGAAAAACAAAATCAGGTACTGGAATTCCCTGTGGATCTGCACCCTATAGGAGGGTGTTTCTTCCTGCCTCTCCTCCCTGCTCCAACAAGTATTTGTCTCAGGTACACGTTGGCCTTGAGTGCAAGTACCTGCTAGGGACATCAGGGAGGCCTCTTTCTCCTGAGCCCAGGCAAACTGTGATGCCCTAATGTCTCCTTCTCCCTTCTGAGGCTCACGATAAATTGCAGCTTAATTGGAACTGCCTGTGCAGGACACAGGGCTGATGCTGCTGTAAGTACAAATGAATGTATGTTAGGCCTGGCAATTGAAAACAAGTTTCCCAAACAATGAGCTATGGTCAGGGCTGGTCTTGCCAGGCCAATTTTTAAACTCATTTTTTCTAAACAGCCTGTAGCTGTATGAAGGGGACTTTGCACCCTGCAAAATACAGGTGAGTGTTCGCAAGCCTTTGAGTTTCAAGAGAAAATAATTACCTTGATTGATGTTACAGATCATGGTGCTCTTTGCAGCCTTCATTATACAGAGTCCTTAAAATTCCTTAAAACTGTTGTATACCGACATTCCTGATCAGGCACTGAATGTGTTTGTTGATGAACAAGCTGGAGGTAATACTTCCCTTCCCTTGAGATGAGTGTGCTCAATATTATACAATTTTCTCTTGTGATATTTGGTCATGTCTTCCTCAGGCCTTGTGCCTGCAAGTTTTGTGAATCTGCAGGCAGCTTCCATTATTTAAGAGTACACGTCTCTCATCCATGATTGGCAGGAGCCGAGAGCGTGTCTGTGCAACTCTGTAAACAGAAGTCAAATGGCAAGAATCCAATTTATTTTTTGAAACCATGTGCTTTTAAGAGCCTTGCCAGAGGTTATGTGTTTCTTTGAGATGGTGGTGATATATGACAGGTTCCATTAAATATTCTGGTTCAGTTCTATATAGGGTGGTGTGCACATGAGGAATGACAAGGCAGCCTTAGCCCAAAGGCTCTGTAGCTTAATGCCTAGATTTTGTGATGTCTTTAGGCTCTGCTTGTAATCCTGTTGCAGTGTTAATACATGGTAGCCCTGACACAAAGTAACTTCCTTATGGTAGATTTTTTTAGAAATTATTTGCTNTTTTTTTAGAAATGATTTGCTTGCTTTGTGGCGTAGGCAGTGAATTTTGGAAACTTCCATGCAGTCAGCAAGAGGGCACAGAGAAAGCAGTGCCAGGTGAGATGTTGCTGTGCCTTCCTGGGTTGCCTCCACAAAGGCAAGCACTTCAGTGAGTCTTAGCAATATTTTGTTAAGGCAAAATAGTTTGTGAGTGGCAAAGCTTTCACTGGTTGCATACACTGTCCTTCAAGGAATATGTGTTGAATCTTTCTGTCTCACGATTAACAACATACTTTGATTAAGAGGAAAAGACTGCCTGCAAACATTTAAAGCTATGCATTTGTTTTCATAATTTATACATCAATAATCAGTACTTGGTCTAAATAACAAAGGACATTTTACAGATACCTTTTTATAACACAGATTATTGCGGGAAGGATTTCAGCAGTGGTTTTTCACATGCAGCGAGGCATTTGTTGCTATTTGTTCTCCTGATACCATTTTACAGGAGTAGCTAAACATCATTGAGCGTTCATCTAAAGATTTATCGTAAGAAGCAGTAGGTCCTTATGGGTGGGCCAGTCAATGTTAGCTTGTTGCTGTGGAACAAGATTCTTGGTTTCCTCTATTTTTTGTCTCTGCTGCTTCTCTTGTAAGCTCCTTTAGGAGATACTCAGAGAAAAGAAAGCCTTGAATTACGTGAATTTAGTGCACGCACACCTCTCCTTCCCCTAAACACACT
>VYZQ01027455.1:289-17673 GCA_013400655.1 Mystacornis crossleyi | reverse complement strand
GCCTTATGCCAGAGTTAAAATTGTTTTCGGCAATTTTGAAGTCAGTCTGCCTTTCCCATTCTTGTTGCCATCATCTGTTTGATCACCGCTTTTAACACTAGAGAGCACCTGCTCACCTGCTTTGTGCTTTTCTCTCATTCATTCATACATACATTCACCTCCATGTGTCTACCTGCATCCTTCATTTGTAGACCCACAAGCACACTTCTAGATCAAGCCTACCCACACTCCCAAACCAGAAAGTCTTAATCTCTTCTTTAAATAGCCTTCCTAAACAATGAGACCTCTTTATATCCATTTAAAACTAGGTAGTTTCCTTTCTCAGAACAATCAATTATTCCCTTTGTGTGTTAAAGAATTTTGAGGCTGATGGAGCATTTCCAAATGTAGTCAGAAAAAAAGGATGGAAAACCTGTTATCATAGTCAGGAAAACTATTACATCTTCATGTACTTAGCAACACCACGATGTATTAAAAAAAATCTATTTAAAACTAATGCATAATTCACAAATATACAGGTAGATTTACGATATTTTTGATTTTTTTCCATTAATGGGCAGAGTCAAGGGCAATTGAAGTTTTTTTTTTCTTAAAATTTAAGTTGATATTTCCTACAAGTCAATATTGAACTTCCAGTGTTCCTTGCATTTAATTAAGGAATAAATTCAAAAACATTTTTTCTTTTGTCTTTTTTTTCTTTATTCTTTACTTTTTCAAACTTTACTCTGAGTTAGAATCTTTGAATTTTGGGGGGAATATTCTTCATAGTATTAGTCCCTATTTATAAATGTTAAATGAAACCCCCCCCCAGTATTGCTTTGAATATTGTTACAAGCAAAAAATCACCTATTGCTATTTTTAATTCATTTAAAAATGCTATCTACATTTACTCATGTGGTCTCACTGCTTTTCTTGGCTTTGTAGCAATACTGGAGTAGACTGCCAGTTGAACCAAGTTTATAACCTTCCCTCACATCACGTAAAGGAAAGGCAGACAGACCATCTGGCCCCTAGCTTTTCAACCTAGCACTGTGCAGATTTTAAGTTACTTTTGTCTCAGAAAGGCTGGTCACGATTTTATCAATGAGAAGTCTAAACATGTACACATTTCTTCTTGTATATCTGACCCATTTCCATCACAAGGGGCACAGAATGAAAATTCACAAAAAAAGTGCTTTCATTCCTTCTGATATCAATATGACATTAAGAATGACATGAGCTGTTGACTTTGTTGTGTGTTTGACTATGCTCAGCACAACAGTGGGCTCTTGTAGCTAAAATACTGTGTACAGGCTGAATGTTCACTCTGGGGAAGGTTTGGAGAGATTGTATTGTTTTGTTAGTAGTAAGACAGTTGTGAAAAAAAGGACTGAGGTCTTCTAAAATATCTATGTTAAACTAATGCCAGTACAAACTAATCAACAGAATTCCTTCAGTTTTCAGAAAGACATTTTATTTCTAAAGTGCGGGTTCCAGAAATTTAAAAGAACAAATCTCTTCATGCTTATCAAGAGCCAACGAATTCTGCTTCGTGCAGCCCAGACTTAAAACACATGACTTTTAATGTATCATTAAAACGGAAATAATGAAATGATCCTTTTTTCTTTGCTTGGATGTTCCCCAGTTGTGAATTAGTGAAGTCTTAGAAGGTTGTGCCTCCTCTGCACTTTTGAACATGTACTTTTGAAATTTGTTGTGAATTATGTGATGTCATTATCTTAAACACCAGAGGTACACAAAGTTTCAATGTTATTTTGCGTACAAATATACCACCTGATTTTTTCATCTGGGGTCCATTTCGTGGAGTCCATATACATGAATAATAGGAAGTGATAAGGATGGGAAGAAAAAAACCCCAAATAATTAACCAGCAGCTTCCACTGTGACATATTTTCTCAGATAATTCTGTCCTGGGATCATCATGTTTATAGTGTTCTGGTCTTTCAGTTTTTTAAAGCTGTTTGAGTCTCAAAACAAAAGTAACCCAAAAGTTTCTCCCTTTCCCTCATGCTTTCCCTCCCCTGCAGCAACTCCTTTACCATCACTTAGTTGAGATTTTCTAGAAAGTAATGTTGTGCCAGATGCATCATGACTTGGCAATGGCGGACTTGCCTTTGTGACCTTCAAAGGGAATAATCTCAGCGGAAGAACTTTATGAGCTGTTTCTTGTTGTTTGAACTCCAGTCAATAGTCAGACATGTAAAATATACTTCACTACAGATTGGTGAGATTTCCTTATAAACTAATGAATCTTAATTCTGTAAATATGCTGTTTTAAGAAATTGTTCAGCACCGTTCTTTTAAGAATGTTTAATAGGTCTTTGGCTTTGCACAAATAGAGTTAATAAGATATAAACACAGTTAATGCAATATATGCATTTGCAAATGAGTCCATTTCTTTTTCATTTTTTTTTGTTTCTAACACCTCTCATCCTCCAGTTGAATTTATGAACCTTATCACATTTATGAGCTCTATCCACTAAAAATACTTCCATGAATTTGATTAAAAATTATGCATAAAGGGAAGAAATATTAATTCTAATCCTTGTCAAAAATACAGGATATAAAGGATTTTTTTCCCTGTAAATATGCTTGTTTTAAATATGCAACTGAAAGAAGAAACAATGCATTTAATATGCTGTGCTCTTTTTATTTTTCACTTGTTCTGGTTTTACCTGATTAATGGAATGGTCTCTTTCAGCTCTCTTAAAATAAGAGATGTTGCTTAAATATTGCTTAAAATAATTGTAAATCCACTAACACTTGAAACAGATATCTGACTTTTACTTAGAACTAGTCTTTTACTAGTCTTCTGCTTACTCCCTTTTCCACTTTAATTTGCCACGTACTGTCTGTCAGATTTACTTTTTTTTTTTTAAATCACTGCTTAAAACCAGTGTTTTGGTCAAAGGACCATAAGCCATAGTTGATGTTTAGTTTTCAGACTCGCAATAACATTCACAGGAAAACTCAGTGAATTTTTGGGTTTTTTTTTAATAAAAGAAGTAAATAATGCTTTTATCGATATTCAAGATTAGTCTTTTGTATTGTGTACGAGATCAAGAGACTCCATACTTCCAGATGCAGCACAAATGCACAGCTAAAAGAACAGCTCCTAACCTTCACAATAAATAGGCCGCATATATACAAATACCAGTGAGGAAGTATTAATGCTAACAGACTTTTACAGATCTGTAAGTAAGTTCAGAAATATAAATTACGTTTTTCAACTGAAGACTTTCAGTTAGGTCATAAAAAGGATTTCAGGCACAGAAGAATCAAAGAGAATGTTAAGAGGTGAAAGGCTGTGGAAGCAATTGACTTTTCCAGCCAAGAGGCAGGACCAAGTGTGCAGCAGGACTAATACAGGCGACCACTGAGTGACACAGTTTGAAACTTTACACAGAATGAGCCATGGGACGAAGCAAATTAGAGACTTCTTCCAAATCCACTGTGCCTTCATTTTGTGTTATTGCTTTTGCTGGCAGTTTGCTGTTTCCTCTCAAAGAGGCAAAAAGACTTCTCATTTGCATGGGTATAGATTCACTCTTTCTACCAAAGGACGGGGTGCTAACTACTTTGCTGTAGGATGTCATCAAGTAAACATTGTTGTTGTAATTACACAGACCTGACTTCCTCATCATTTAGCCTAGTAGAAAATTCAGTAAAGCACATGGAAGCATCAGCAGTAAGGCTGTTCCCTTCACTGCTTTTATTAAAAAATGGATTAAGCATTACTTCCTTCACACAGCATTTGCTTTTATTTTATTACATTTTTCATATTCAATTGTTGATATTTATGGCAAAACTCTTTAAAATTATTTATTTAGGGTAATTTGGAGCTGATCACTTGATCTTTCCTGGTTCTTTAAAACATGCCTGGGTGTCAAAATCAACAGGAGAGGAAATTTGGCTGAGGGACCAAAGGTTGGATTACACACCAAGAGAATCATAGAATGGTTCGAGTTGAAAGGGCCCTAAAAGATCATGTAGTTCCAAGCCCTCTGCCATAGTAAGGGTCACCTTCCACTAGACCAGTCTGCTCAAAATCCCATCCAGCCTGGCCTTGAACACTTACAGGGATGGGACATCCACAACTTTGAGAAGGTAGATTGTTACTTTGGCTTGAAAATTCTATACATTTAAATTTTATGTTTTTATTGAGTTCCACGATTATAAGTTCCTTTTCTATTGGTCAAGTTATCCTGTGTGATATATAAGCCCTAGATTTCGTCACAATAATATAAAAATGTTCTATCAAATAAGATATATATAATAATAAATCGTTTCAACATTAATGCAGATGTTGTTTCATCCTGTATATAGAAGCTGTATATAAAATGTAAAATTCACATCAAATTTTGTCATAAAGCTCAAAACCAATATACAAACAGAGCACACTTTACAAATCAGGAATGTGTGCTCTCTGAACCAGCCAGAGGGATTCCAGGTAAGCATATCAAGACAAAACCTGTTTCAGCTCACACCCCCTTCATTTCCATTTGACTACATTAATTTCTTGTGGGAATATGAAGGTAACTGTGGTGATCACCATCCAGCCTGGATGACCAAGGATTCAAGCCTGTAAGCTGTACTGTGGAAGGCACTTCCTCGGCTGTGGAGACCCAAGTGTTGCGTAAGGACTGGGGACACGGTCACTGCTCTGATGGGCGTGCTGCCCGTGAACACATAGAGGGGATCACAGGACTGCCATTTGAATCAGCTGGCTGGAGAAGCTGGGATGATGACAGGTCAGACACAAAATACTACAAGGGGTAAATTCCTGTGGTTAAGATCTGTCTGAAGAAGCTGCACTAGCAGCTTGGCCTTGATTTTAGGGAGTATTTTGGCATTGCTTCAAGAGGACTTCTGGGCCTCAAAGACGTTTTCAAAGTTGTTTCAAATATTTGCTCTCTCAGAGAACAGCTATGTTGCAAATGGTATTTTACTGTAAAGGTTATTCTGGGAAATCCAGGGCTGAGAATTCTTACTTTAGCACCAAGAAAGTTGGTTGAAATGCTAATTAAAAGCAGAATTATAAAGGACCTAGCTGAAAATAATATAATGGAGACAGATCACCATGGCTTCTGTAAAAGAGATCTGTGCCTCTGTAAGATATTCACATTCTTTGTTCACATTCATTATTAGGCGTGATAACAAGAGAGTGAATACAAGAAGATTGGAAGACATGATTTATTTGGACTTTCACAAAAGATGAAAAAGTTTGTCCTGTAAGTCTCATGAAATAGCTAGGTTCAGTAAATAGATGTTCAGTAAACAGAACTTTCTTATCAACAGGTCTATCCACTCATGAATTCTTGCTATTCTCAGTGTGGCAAGAGCTAAGAAACTTAGTATAATTTTCAAAACCCACTTCACCTTTGTAATGGTACCTTAGCCAAGAGCAAAGTATTCTGTATAAAGGTGCAATACTTTCACATAATTGTGCTGATATTATTTGTATCTAATTTTTATTGCTTCAATTAGCTGATAGTTCTTCTGAACAAAAATGACCTAGGTTTGTGTTTTTTTTTTCCCTAAGCAGTTTCTAGCTCTTCAGTCTGTCATCGTACAAGCTTTTCAGTATCTAGAATAATTTTTCTCATCTGCCTCTGCTTTTGTTAGCAGCTTCAGCAACTAATCACAATTTTGGACAAAGAAAGTCTTTGTTCAAGATCCTCATTCTTTATATAGCACTGCCAGAACACCCAGAACACAAGATTTCCCAGAGCTTCTCCAGGAAAAATATAAAATGACCAAGACCAAACTTGGTATTCCTATGATGTTAAAAAGCCTTCAAAAGGTCAAAATGAGAAAGAGAAGGAGAGAAAGAGAGAGGAAGAGAAGAAGTGAAAGGGAGAGAAGAAAAGAAGGAGAGTGAGAGAGCTTTCCAATGAATTCTGTTTTTCGGATTAAAAAAAAAAAAAAAAGAGGAAGATAATACTGATTTAACAAAAAGAAGATTTGCCCACCAGAGAAACACTAGAAAAAAACAGAAGTCCCCCATATGAATTCATCAACACCAGAGGATTCAGTCAATTAGGAACAGAGCAGATACTTTTTATCTCAGGGACATCAAACTGATTTAACCGTATTTCTTTTCCAGCATCCTGGCACCTGCTGTGATCCATATTCATCCAGCATTACTAAATAGGGACAGCATGAACCTCACCCATGTTGACACACTCACACAGCATTTTTCCCTGTGACCTAGAATCGTGCTTACCTGGTACCTTGGGAGCCTGTGTAGATTCAAAAGCAAAGTAACTTTGTTCCTGAAGTGTGATACTAAAACTGATAAACTCAGCTGACAGTTGGAGATGGGGCATCTGCATGGCACAGCAACAGGACATATGGCTCAGCATTTTGGGTCAGCATTAGCTCAAGGCGCTCTTCCTCCAGAACAGTTTGATGGGCTTGTACATTTCTGGGAGGTCTGGGAATGAGTGAAAATATCCTGTAGGCTCTGTTTTTCCTAAAGGCCATGAGTTTTCCCTTTTTGCTTAACCTCTCAGGTCTTCCTCCTATTCAGCAGAGTACTTAGTCTGCAAAGGGATTGTGGCATGTCCTTCACCTTGTCCTCAAAATAGTTATGTTTCTTTAATAATTTAAATCCACTAGTGATGATGACTCTAGATTTGTTTCCTCTCTAAATTCCAAAGAGGAAACTTTTGTCATGTCCATGAAAATCTACCTGCTGAAATATGTTGAGGCTCTCTGTAAAACAAGACTTTAAAATCACTGTACCTGAATTGATCAGGTGAGATCCCCAGCTAACATAATCTAATTTATGAGCAGGGAGACAATTTGTGCCAGCAGAGACTTTGATGCATAATTATTCTGGGGACGTATTTGTGTGGAGATCACAGGATGTTTTGTCCTGGAGTGTATGGTACACAGGCATCTGAGAAGGACTGGGCAAAAGGAGGAGAGAAGGACTGTAAAAGAAAATGCAAAATAATAAAAAGCAACAAAAACCATTCATGACATATCTGTTTCCAATTTTATTCTTAACAGATCTGGGTTTCTGGTAGGCTATTCTGGTCATGACTAAACAAACGCTTTGGGAGCACTTCTGGTCTGTATGGCCAGAAAATGTTCAGTGCTTACATGTCTTTTGGCTCTTAATGTTTGCTTGTTTGTGAAAAATTTCAATTGATTTTTTTTTTCCCAACAGATGCAGAGATATACCAAAAAGTTTTGCAAAAATGTGTTAATTTTGTTGAGTGCTTCACTTTGAAAAGAACCTTGTAATTTTTTTAAAGAATCAAATATTTCCTTTTGACATTTTTTAAGTCAAGCCTTTCAATTATTTAATTTGAAATAACATTCCATTTTGAAATTTCCTTTCAATTTTTTTTGAGAAAAACAGTTTTAAAAGGTTTTTGAAGCCACAGAAAATATTTTGGGTTGCATCACTTTTGTAATGTTTCATGAAATTATAAAACAGAAAATAGTTTTCAATTTGATCAAAAAGAAACTTTCCTTTTTTGCTGTTTTGTCTTGCCCTGAACTACCAATGAACCAAAATCCATTTTTCTCCCTATTTAACCTATTGAAACTAAATGAAGAATTATTAAGAAGTTAACTAATATAGTTTTCTCAATTTTTCAGACCTTTTAGAGGCTGTTTAATGTCACAGATTAAATTTAATAACTGTTTCACAGTCTTTCTATCATGCATGTATCTCTAGTGTTGAGGAGCAAGACTGGGGTTGGTCACTTTGGGTTCCACATCTTGTGAGAAGACAGACAGAGCTTTGATGACGATCTAGACGTTTTTTCCCTCCTGCAAGCAACCTGAAGAGACCAAAGGGTCTTTTAAACACACAAACACAATTTGTACAGAATAGAGATTAGAACACTGAACTTTATAAATAAACAGTTTTGCTCTCTGTGAGGACTAAACGTACATATATATATAAAAGAAGAAAAGTTTATAAACAGCTCCACTCTTCTCCCCCTGTGTTGTGTTAGGTGGGTACTTGTTTCCAGGTTTGGTTTCAATTCAGTCAATTTAGTAACTTTCTGGGTTGCAGCAAGCTCTGTGCAGTCCTCTCTGATCCCTAGGAAGTTTTCTTCCTGTCGCCAAGGAAGCCTGGCTGTGCATATGTTCCCCGCTCCTTTCATGAACCTCTCCTGAACAGCAGGCTCCCATCTCCTCAATAGGGCTCTCATTCTCTTCTCTTCTCCCCACTAGACCCTGAGGAAGCCTGGGAGCTCCTCCTATCCTCCTCCTCCCACCCAGTCCTCAAGCATGCTCATCTGCTCTCCAGGGAAAGGAGGAATCTCTGCTCCCTCCAGGGGGTCCATCTGACCTAGTCGCTCCCTTTTTAAAGGAACGGAGAACAAAAAGTAAAACAGATGCTGTCCAAAATAAACCTTTTCACATGCCAGAAGAGAAAATCAGCACATCTCCCAGGCTTGGTTCTCTCAAACCCTCATCATGTGAACGCTTGGGCCCTCCAGCTGTTTGTTTCCTGCGTATGGAGCAATGAGACTGTGTTATGGTAACTTCTGCACAAACTGGCCAAGATCCATCGGAATTTTTTGATCCAAAGCTTTTACCCATTTCCAGATTACAATTTGCTCATTGCGTTTTACATAGGACATGAAAGCAGAGAGTTAATCAGAGGCTGTTTTCTTCTCTTTCAGGCTAATGAAAATAGCAAGGACTGCATGGCCATCAGTGTAGTAGGCACATGGTGTGCCTACGGACTGCCTAAAAATTCTTGTGCTACCACCCAGAGGCTTTGATAACCACGCTGGACTTTTTTGTGTACAATCATCTCTTTCTTATCCTCCCCCCAAAATGTGCTAACTGCTACTACCTTGTTAGCGAGCCCAAGTTCAAGTCCTCTGCAGCAACCTGATACAGTCTGAGAGTATTTCAGTGTCTGCATGGGCTTGGGCCAGTAATTTATGGCAGAATTAGAGAGCGAGCAGGGTGAAGTTGAGAAACATTTTCAACATTTTTACTGCTGTATCTCACTGTCTTGCTATGTTCAGGTGTCTTATTTTCCTTCATGGAAGATTAATGGAACTGACTGATGATGGTTTCATGTGGTTTAGGGCCAGAAAGGATTATTAGATCATTTTAACCTGACATCCCATGCATTACAGCCCATAAAAGGTATATGCACATGACACGGTGCAGTGCCGTGCAGAGATACACACGCTACCTCTGAACAAATTAGCTCAGCTACAGGAAGCAATAAAGCTGCATTAGACTGGGAGCAGTGCTGAAAGCGCTGCAGCTAACCGAGTCCAGGCGCGGCAGCTCCCGGCTCTGCTCTCTCCAGGACCCAAACTGTCAATGCCAGACATGGCTCAGACGCCTCTAATAAATTTCCTCTACCAAGCAAACTATTTAGATTTAAGCGTTTCAGTTTTTAGGGATGCTAAGCTGCGTTTCACAGGAGAGATGAAGACCATGGCACCACTGTCTGGAGGGGATTTCTCCACCGATGCTCCTCACGCTATCACTACGAGGAGAGCAAAACCCCATTAAATCACTGCCTGGTCAGAGGCTGGTGTGAGATGACCCACAGCAGAGCAGCTCAGTTTTATGTGTAGGGTGACCCCTGTCACAGGGTATCTCTGCCCACAGTCTGTGTGGAAGGAACTGGCAGCCCAGCTTTTTGGCTTAGAGTTCTGTTTAACTAGTCACACAGCCAGTGCTTGACAGCTAAGGCAGCGTGTGGAAACAAGACCGCCTCTCTGCTTCCACTCAGTTATCCTTGTTTTATAAGACTGTGGATCATGTCAAGTGTATTTTTTTTTTTTTCCATACACTTGCACTGGTAGTTGAGGTGGTTAACCACACTGTCTTTAAATTGATCCTTTTGCCATATTTTTCTAAAGCAGAACCTCTCAGTTTATAGGCACAATTTTCATTCTTTATTCCCAAGTATATTACTTGGTAACACATTAATATTAATAAATAAATTTGGGGTGGGGCGATGGTGTTTTAAGCAGATTATTTGCATAATTCTTGATGATCTTCTCTGTTAGCTATCTCACTAACCTTTGAGTTATCTTAATTATTAACAAATTATTAAAAAATATTTTTATACCATCTTTTAGATGACTGGCATATGTATAAAATAATATGGCCAGAAAAAATTCCCTAAAGAATAGGAATGTCTACTCTGAGATCTTTCAGTGAGCTAATTTTAACCTGATCTGTGTAGTCTCTGTCAATTTTAAAGAGTCCTGTGTTTAGAAGAAATCCAGATTTATTATTATAGCACACATTGCTTAGACTTCCAATCTTGACAAAAATGGTTGTTTGGTCACAATTTTTTACCCAAGCTCATCTGTAAATAGTATCCTAAATTTAAAATCTTTTAGTTAAATGAAGCTGAGTGATTTTCTGTCAGAACTGTATTGGCAAAGGAAATTTTTTAATAACTTGAAAATTCCCAATTTTCATGTATTTACAAAATATAATGGTGGTTGCTTGAAAGTATGATTAGTTTCTATATAGCTTTTGCCTGTAAAATATTTTCATAAGCTATGTTAGTTTAAAATTATACTGTCTTAGCACATATTTCCTCGTGCCATCCTCTGAAGGTGATAAACTCAGACCCTGGCACTTTATTGAATGTGATTGGTGCAGTGTTTTGTTAAAATGACACCCCCAAAAGATCTCTGTGGAAAATACACACCTAGCTACTGTTTGCAATCTGGAATAAGCGTACATAACCTAGAGATTTTCTTGGTCCTCTACATTTAAATTCTTTTTGTTAATTTATATTGTTGTAGTCACGGTTATGAGAAGATACATTTACTGCAAACTTTACAAGGAAAGGGGATGTTTTTCCTAAATTAACAGATGCAACCACAAAAACAGACAAGCTTTTGGACATGCAGTCCTTTCTTCAGGTTGAGTATATTTCAACTTGTCGTTTCTAACGCCTTGCTATTTGCTCAGGTTTTGTATTAATATTTTAATTTATCCTTTTAACTAGGATATATTTTTGCTCTGTAAAATCTGTTTTACTTGTGAACCAGGCTTGTGGGTATTCAGGATTTTATTTTTTGACAGGTCTCATATTTTGTGAATACTTACCACTTTAAATATGTGGTTGCAATGGCTGTTCCATTGCAAAATATACAACAACAATACCAATACAAAATATACAACAATATACAAAAATACAAAAAATAGCCAACAAAAACTATATATATGTATGTATATGTATATATACACAAGCAAATAATTTGGTTATATGTTCAGTCTGCACAAGGTGAATACAATCAGACCATGATATATATACCTAGAAAACAGATTGTTTTATGTTAGCAATTAAGTCCTAGTTGATTTAAATAAGATCCAAAAATAAGTTATCTTTTTTGATCTCAGGAGTTTCTGTAAAAAGATATTAACATTTATTATTTTTAGAAATGCTGGAAATTTTTTTGATGCATGAGATGATGAGCAAGCTTCTTCCAGGATGAAATCATCTTTATTAAAATTTTTTACTTTGTTACACATTAAGGACAGATGTTAAAGAGCAGTACAGGCTGTTATCTACTGTGAGTAGGTTTTGTATTGTGGAGTCTACAGAATGGCCAGTAGATTTTTATTCAGTTCTTTTTTTTCTATGTAGATGTTTTATGCATAACATTTGCCTCCCATTCTGACCTTTCAGAAGCAACTAAGAATGTCTTTGATGTGAAGACCCTGTCTGTGCCTTTTTTCCCCATTTTATACTTATGGCAGAAGCTGGAAGTTTGAAAAGCTATTTTAGTCATGACAACTATTTTACCATATTTCTGTACCAAAGAGAGAATATTTCTTCTCAGGCAAGAGCATCTCTCTCTGCTATTTTTATTATCTAGGCTCCACTCGCTAATACACAAATGGTTAAAAATGTGTTCCTTATCTGACCCTTTTTGCTTACATTATTTTGTGGAGGATACCATAAAACTGGTTTCAACACTTGCGGGTATCTACTAGGATTATCCTGTTACCACCCTCTGCCTTCATAGTTACATTAACGGCAACCTAATACCTTACCTAGAGATAATTCCATCCACTACTGAGATGGCATCCATTAGAATCATGCAATCTGTCTCTGTCCATAGTATTTGTGTACTCCACTGAATACACGCTTTTTTTCTTTAGACTACAGGTAAAATTATTTACAAAGAAAAGAAGATATAGCGGTATAAGGAGACCTTAAACTTTAGAAAACACAGTTTTCAGGTTCCTGGGGAAAGGAGGCATTTTTTACAGAATTGCCACAAGATATGGAGAAAAAGGAGAAACTTAATGATATTGACCAATAAATAATTGGTATCACATTTTCCCATCAAAATATATTTCACTGAGTTAATAGAACTACAAGGGAATAATTAAGTAAAAAAATCTCAGGGTTCATAATGGCATAAAA
Organism: Mystacornis crossleyi; assembly: GCA_013400655.1. Taxonomy (NCBI): domain Eukaryota; kingdom Metazoa; phylum Chordata; class Aves; order Passeriformes; family Timaliidae; genus Mystacornis; species Mystacornis crossleyi. Next base: position 5,273 of record VYZQ01027455.1, on the reverse strand, counting down.
GCTTGTATAATCACGAAGTAAAACAGTCTCATTATTACAGAAGCACATGTAAAAGCACACATTAAAGTACTTTCACTTTCATGAAGGTGTATCTAAGTCCAGAAACAGGAAATATGAAGGTTTTACATTTTAGAAAGTAGCTAAAAACTATAATATTTTATTGATCTCCTTCCATACAGGATATAAATAAATAATACCACTAAAAAACCAGCAGAAGTAGGATATGTGTTTGTTCTCTCAGCTATGCAATGGCACAGACGTGCTTTAGAAGCCCACAGGAGAAATGTCCGAGGGGGGGTGGCTGAAATGGAAGTCCTGTAACAAATATACAGATCAAAAACTCAGACCTTCTGGATAATTAGGTGGTGCTGAACAACTGAATTGTAGCCAAATCTAGCTGTCTGTGACATGTTAAAGGGGGTGTGAAACACCCGTCTGTCTATAGAGTACCAGATTTGGAATGGTGATGGTTCTAAAAACGAAAAAAAATCCATGTTGGTCCTTACCTTCCTCCTCCATCTTTGAAGTCTGCATTTCTATTCAGTGCCTGTTGCAATCATCTTCAGTTTCCCTATACTGTGCTGTAATTTTCTGCTCCGTATCTGTGCCATCCACGCAGGGAACAGTTATAGTCAGGATGTTACACTTGGGGAGTGTAGCAGCTGTGCAGATCTACCATTTCTTTTAGCATCTGCAAGAGGCAGAGCGCAGGGCACGGGGTGGACTGCCTGTGCTGGCAAACACCTCTAAGAACACAGCAGCTGCCTCAGTTCTGAGCTTGTTGTGAATTATGATGCCACTCTAAATTCCTGCATGGGTAGGGTAGTTTTTCTTCATCCCCCAACACTGAGTTGCAGTTGTAGGCCATGGTTTTGCTCTAAACAAGTAACCTTTACATTCCTTTTCTTCTGCAAACAATCAACAGAAATCTAAACATGTGCATAACAGAATATAGTAAGAACAGAGCTCTAAATTTAGAAGTCATGCATTTGGGATTTCAAAGCTGCTTCAAGTGCTGTTAGTACTTTTGGCAGCCCAGATTTATGTTAATTACATGAGGATTGCTGGAGATGTCTCTTAGTGTCTGGACATTTTTGCTTGTACTCTGTCTGTCTTGGTTTCCTGCATGCCACAGTCTTCAACCGAATGTCAAATTTTTGTTGCAGCACTGAAATCATTATTCCACACAAATTCTAAGGGGCTGGAGAGAGCCGTATTGCATAGCTTAGGTTTCTGCAGCAGTATGGACTCAGTATTAAAAACCATTTAACATGTGACTACTGCCGAAGGAAGGAGGCACAGCTGGCAGCTGCGTGGATGAGCAAGCACATTGAATGAGGACATTTTTCAAGCACTGGTTGGGGACAGAGAAAAATATGCAAATAATTTCTTTGGCAGTGTTTATTTATTTATTTTGGAGCTCACCCTATTGTTTATCATCATGATAGTTTTTGACAGATCATGTGTTGTGGTTACTTTGTATTTCAGAGGCGGATGTTCTGATATGAGGAATTTTGCCCACCCCACTTATTAATAGCAAGGGGTAATAAACCTCCATAACTGCACAGTTTATTGTATCATATGTTACGCCTTGTCTAGGGTGAATATTCTCATCCCTAAAAAGATAGATAATAAATAGACAATAACTTAACATAATTTGTGACAGGCAGAATGTCTTTGCCAGGAAATGTGATGACAAAGCTGGGCAGATCACTTGGACTGTGCTATCCAAAGGCACCTGACTACTGAATGTGTTTGAATAAGAATTTGTGAATGCCCAAACAGTGCAGTCATTCTCTCCCTATAACAAAATTTGACAAATGAAAAGTCCATTGCATTTCTATGCAAACCTTCTCCTTCTTGTCCCAGGTGTTTTACTTCACTCAGTCACATATGGCATCAAGGACAAGTGATCAAAGAGGTGGAGCAAAAAATCTGCTTCAGTCAATACATCAGCCTTGTAATGTCCAAGCCTTATACCAAATATTGCATATATTTATGGAAGCTTGTGCTTCCCGGAGAATTTAACAGGAGGAGGGGATGGCCTGTGGATCCTGGCCTTTTATACACTACCACTCCCTTAAGGTCTGTAGTGACAGCAGCAAACTACTGGCTACACAGAAAAGCAGTCTCAGGGCAGGATTCAAGATAGTAAAATAGCATTGCCGTATTATGAGTCCAAACAGGGAGGGCACTAGTGCCCAGTTAGTAGAGCTCCATTAAAAGAAGGCATGAAGGCAAGATGGAAAACTCATTTGGCTAGAAGCTGTCTCAGAGATACTCAGTGACTGCAGAGAAAACTGAATTTTCCTGGGATGTAAGGGCTAGGACAAGGGTGGGAACTCTTGAAGTGAAAGTGAGATGGAGAGGGGGAAAGAGCAGAATTAAATTAAGAGCCAAGAGGAAAACCCTGGAGAGTTAAGGTGCTCGTTTGTTTAATTTTGGTTTTGTGTTTTGCTCCTGCCCAGATAGGTTGTCGTCTTTGGGCAAACTGCTCCTATGGCACGGAATGCCTTATTTGCATATGAAATACCATCCCTCAGCAGGACAAGTTCACTAGGAAAGGGGAAAGTAGACAGAATGCCCAGGACTACTTGCTGCCTCCAGGAACTGCGTATTTCGCCATGTTTACAGCCGGCCCTGTTACGCTGTGGGGAGTTTATACCATATCATACCTATACAAAGCACTGCTTTCTACTGATGACATGCCTTCTTTAATTTAACCTGGCAGAACTAACTGTCTTAAAATTCTTCTGGCTGCAAAAAATACTGTCTGTGGCTGTCTGTGGCAGCTGATTGGAATATTCTCTTTAACTACTACCCGGGGTATTGGAAGCAGATCTGAAAGAGCTAGTGCTAGTATCCCCAGCAGATGCCTGAAGCACAGCATATTCATAAGCTGAAGTTGCCCTTCCGCTAGTTCATGTGCTCACCTGGAAAGGGGCATATTTTCCAGCAGGGGAACTCCCATCTGCTCTATGCTTCAGGTCCCGTTTCTCTAAGGCAGCTAAGGAAATCACTTCCGAGGAATAATACATTAGCATGTGTTTTTAACCTGGAACAGATCTAGATCTGCTGGTAGGCATATTATGAAACTCATGTGTGTGTGCGAGCAGTTCTCTGGATGTAATTTGTACGAGCAAAGCCATGGCTTGGTTCTTCAGTTATAAGCTTTTGCTTCTTGGACTACAGCTGGCAAGGGTGAATTTATGGAGGTGGCTGAGAGTATGGAGCCCACCCTCTTTCATTCCCACTGCCCCTTGCAGTGAGTAATCCTGCCCTCCTGGAGCCAGAGCTGGGCTGCACCCTGCCCTTCGTCTCGCTCCTCTTATAACCAGGCCTCTGGTTATAAGATGCTTACTTACAACATAGAAGTTGCTCTGGTTATAACATGCTTATTTGTATGAAACCTTGTTGTTCAGTGATTTCCAAAGAATAGTGTGGAGGCTTTTAATAGTACCAGGGACAATTATTTATACAAAAAACTTACAAAACAGAGGATTATGAACCATGTCACTAGCTCCCTTTAAAAAGTGGAATGCAGCTACCACTCAACTAATTAACATCAGGAGGTTTTTTTTAAAGCCTATTCTCTAATTTTACAAAAAAATAGGATGTTTGAAAATTAACAGTAAAATCTACTTCCTCTCTGAACGTAACTCCTTAAAACTCAGTCTCCCTACACTTGTCTCAGACTGGCCCCCTCCCATCTTCAGTCTGCAAAAATACGCACAAAGTTCAAAACAACAAATTGCTGGGAATAGAGCATTTAAATAGGAAATAGGGTTTTCTACTCTGTGTTTATCTCAGTCCCTGTACGGGCAGAAGGTTTTATAATGATGAAAGCAGAAGTCAGTAGAACCTTGCCATGTGGCCTCTCTCTAAACTGGAGACAAGAGGTGGGAAAACAAAGCAGCTGCATAGAAATTGCAGTACAGAAATTATATGTGAATTGTCTTGCTGCTAAGTAAACTGGGCAGCATTTCCCCAGTGTGCTCACAGTGCTGAATCTCTCAGTCTGTGGTGCAGAGCAGGGTGCCCATGCAGCTGACTTCTCCTGTATGGCTGTGGGCAGAGCTCACCCAGCTCATACAACAAACGGCAGAAAACAAGTATAAGCACTGGCTGGTAGAGGGGAAGGATGAAATATTCCCTGGCCAAGATTTTTTCCTGAACAAACAAGTAAGCAGAGTCAAGGGGTCCTTTAACTGGTCCTTTCTGTTCTTTTCCAGAATGAATCAATTTTTCTGGGCCGGCTACAGATGCTGTCTTGGGGCACTGTGCTGTGGCAGACAACCAAAAGTTTTGAAAGAGTTAGCGGGAAGGGATGCTCTTCTGAAAATATGCATGGAAGTGAAAAGACTAAGCAATAGTTTTTGGATATGAGAGCTGAATTGAAAAGGAAAACTTAGGGAAACTACATGTCTTGTCTTGCAAGCTGCTGGAGTTGGTATATCAGGAGAAGTGAGTAGAATAACCTCTAGAGGGACATTACAGAGTTTAATACTATCAGTCTCTTGCTCCTTTAGTTCAACACTGACTTCCTCCACTAGTTTGCTATGTACCCCATCCACCATTCTGTACCATGACAAAGACGGTCACATCTTTTGAGGCAGCAGTTGCAACACAGGATACTAAGCTTNTAAGCTTGATAAAGACTGATAAAGTCCAGTTAGTGTCTCAAGCTGTTTGAACTATGCTCCCTGAAATCCCCAGCATTTATAATTTGTCAGGTGCGCTCCTGTGCAGCTTTATTCAACATGAACAAGGGATATCTCAAACACCCTCCTGAAGAAAAAGCAAATGCTAAATATGCTTACCCCTAAAAAGAATTTTTGTATAATTATTATGTGCTCAATTATTTTAAAATAAAGAATATCCTCAAGTAAAGTCTTTAAGTTATATGTTTCTTTATTAACCAGTTATCATGCAATAATTCTACTGCTCATATTAAATGCATTTTGAAAACATTCTTCCAATGCTT
>VYZQ01027453.1:0-11309 GCA_013400655.1 Mystacornis crossleyi | reverse complement strand
TATATTCAGTGTATATAATATTTTGGACAAATGTCAATAATCACAGCAGGAATTCCTGTATCTTGATCCTTGTCTTGCCAGTATGTTAGCATGATTATAAAAGTATTTTAAAAAATACTTTGAACTGAATTTGGCTCCCAGATACATTTCTACAATTCTGAAGGAATTTCCACTTAGCTAATAGTTACTGGAAATTTAACATTGCTGGAATTGCGAGCCAGTGCCTGCATTTACTGAAGTATGTAGCAATCCTCCCACAGATTCCATTAGAGTTTGATTTGCAACCTCCAAGTCTTAGAGATGTTCTTTTTATGTGTTAGTGTATTAAAAATATTTTATTGTGATAGCTGTCACATACACTATCTATTTTTTAATGTACAAGTAAATATTTATCTTTAAATACAAATTATGTAATTTTGGTGTTGCTAATACAAAGTCCTGGATAGAGAATTCTTTGTATACAGAAAGAGACAGTGTTCTCAATTTGTTGTGTTTTTTTTTTTTTAATGTTATTAGTTTTTGAATAGAGTTGTTCTGTAGAAACTGAAGACAAGAACAATAGAAGGAATGAAGGAAGGCCTGCCTAGTGTAGTGTTTGCCTGTAGCTTGGACTTGCAGATACATACAGATTAAAGCAGTCTCTCCTGCTACATCTACATTCATAAATTAAGCCGTATCAGAATATATCCCTGGGTATGGGAACTAGTCCTCTCTATTGTTAAATTCTTCGATTTTTTTTGGCAAGATTTGACCCATGTCAAGTAGCACTTGGCAACTCCTGGGCACTGTTCTGCGTTGGCACACGTCATTCTGAATGAGAAATTGACATGGGAATGTTGGATTTTGCTGGGTAAGAGCATTTGGGATCATGGGCTGGAGGTAGTGATGGATTGAGTACTCTTGGACACATGCTTCTCAGCATAAAAACACTTAAAACACAAAGCCGTGAACTTCTACTGTGGCTCTGTATAAACACTATCAGCAGATGGATAAATTAAAAATGCAGCTTCCTGAATGTAGATACATAAACTATGTATTAGTAAATTCTGAAAGGACTGGACACAGTCCCATGGTGACGTACCTAATGCTTTTCCAAACAGCATTTGGGTATAGTTCAGGGAACATCACAGGCCATCCCATCACATTCCAGAATCTACGACACTATTTTGGACTGGAAGAGACGTTCTCCATGTGGTGTGAGGCTCACTGTATGGTTCTGTCTCTGGGCTCATTTTGTTTACTAGCATGGACACCTTCTTGTGTTTCAGGCATACTAATTCATGTTTAAGTTTCTGACATAGGCTCTAAGCTACCATGCAAGAGAAACTGGCACTGAACTTTAGATTTTGTTAAAGAAGCCTTCCTGTCTGACCATCCAGGAGCCACTCTGGCAGTCACACTCACACCACCTGAGCTGGGACAGAGGCACCTTGGCAGGGGTGGCTCCAGTGACAGACGGGTCCCTGCTGGACTCCCTGCACACCCCACTCTCACACACTCAACCAGGTTTGCTTACCAGCTCAACCCTGGGTTTCCAGAATCTGGATCCTTAAAATAATTTAATCTTAGTGCAATAACTAAATAACAAGATAAAAGCTCAAACTGGGTGTCTCTGAGGAGGGAACCCAAACAAAGGAAAGCCTGGGCTTTTATACCCTCACAGTCTAAGAGTGTGAAAGTCTGGAGGTCTTTGGCTCTTGCTGTGCCTCTGAGAGTCTGGTCATCTGGCTGGGCCACAGGGCCCTGTGCCCTTTCTTGTGCAAAAGATCAGTGCCAGTTCTGGCCTCCTGCCTCTTGCTCCCGCCACCCAGAGCTCAATCTGCAGCCTGCACACTGAGCTACCTGCACTAAAGGTGTTCTTCAACATATTCAACTAGAATAGTGGGCTCATTAAACCTGTTCAGTTATCCTAATACAGTATTTGGTGCACTTTCCCTATATCCATCAGCCTTCTGCCTATCAAGAACATTTCAATCACTATTCAGGGAAGTAGACTGCCAAACCTGGGGAATGACTTCATTTTGAGTAGGTTTATCTTTATGTCTGGATTAATTAAAAATGACTTCTCTGTTTGTAGAAATCAAAATTATTCCAGTAAGACAAGAACTGCATCAAAGCATCACCCGGAGGTGATGTAACTGCTAAAAAAAAATTTCAGGCAGTCACAGTAAGATTTGTAGAAGGATTTGGCTATTGCTTTCCTGGTGCTCAGCTTTGGTGACTTATGCTCTGCAGTCCTTACTGGTAGAAAAAGTGCCTTCCATACTGCATTTAGGAGTATTCGTGTTGATAAGGAACTCACACAGAAACGTGTTTGTGCATTTTTGTTGTTATGGCATCTTGGGAGTGTTGGAGCCTGCATTCCTTTTGCATTTTGCACTGTAGCTCAAGTGTTAGCCACAGCCACATCCAGGTGTCAGAGGGAGGATCAAAGGGATAAATCCTCGTGAGCACAGATTAACTCCTGGCATTTCAGCAAGCATTTCTGCATCTTATTCCTATCTTTAACTCAATTTTGTGAGAGTTTAAATTTACTAAGGCAGGAAACTGTAGGAAAGAGAGACCTAATTGCAAACTGTAGAGATAAGAAACCTTCCCTTTATACATCCATGTGCACTAAAGCTTTCTGAGGCACTGGATTAGGTGCACAAGAGCAGATAGCTAGGAGAATGTTCTAGATGCTGATGTGAGCAGTTGCATGAAATATTCCCGCCCTTATGCTGAATTCCCTTATGTATGCCACTACCATCACAATTCCTTCAGTGATGCAACAGGATTTGACCTGGGGTAGTCTGATAAATATGTTCCAAATCTGAGGCTTTTGGGAATATTTTCAAGTCATTGGATCTTTTCATAGAAGTAGAGAATTTCCATGAAGGCCAATTCAGGTAACACACCTTCATGGAAAAAAAAAAAAAAAGTTTTGCTTACCCACCAAGGCCGTAAAGGAACGGCTTGGAAGTTCTGAATCCCTCTTGTTAGCTAAATTTATCTTGGGGAAATTTTCCTGGTTTAATGAAATGGAAGTGGTGTGTTTTGGCTTCATTCCTTTTCAACTTACAGAAATAATCACAAGTGAGCTGTGAGCTGGTAAGGATTCAAATAAATTCTGGAGGTGAGTAATTTCCTGTGTCAGGTACTTCCTCTTGCAGATAGATAGGTTTACTATCACTGGTGTGTAGTTTTGTGTTTAAGAGAGTGTCATGCAAAGCACACAGGAAGCCAACCTGACATTTGTCATCAGTGAGTAATATCCTCCTTAGAACAGGGAACTTAAAGTCAAGGGTCATAATTTTTGTTCTGTGTTATACAAGAAGGTCCTTGATTTATGACAGTGATGTCTAATGCTGTGACGACTTGTGTGGTACTGTTACTAAAGACTGGCAGCTGCAGCTGAAATGACTATCTTACTAGTCACAGTCAGTGATCACACTGATTTTAACTGGGGCAGACGAAAATGTCCCTTTTACCCCGAAAACTTTTGCAACAATTTCAGGTTAGTGCTGTTTCTTCTATAACACTGAAGTTGAATTATTTGGTTAATGATAGTTACACATCTTGATGTGAGGGCAACAGCAATGAACAGCTGTAATATTACAAATTTTCTAAGTTATTTGTTTATAAGCTTTTATGGTGATAAGAAAGAAAGAATCATTATAATAACACAGTCACCAGTCAGGAAAATGCAGCATGGTGTTGCTTTTCTTACTGAGCAGAAAGAAAGTGGGGAGTTTGGCAAAGAATAGGAAACATTTCTGCAACCTTTCCCTCTTAAATTGATAGGAATTTTCCATTGTTTTGTTTAACATAAACCCAGTTTGTGTATTTGCTTTTAATTTCAGAGGGGTTTTGGTGCATTGCAGTCACAGTGCACCCCACTGAGATAACCTAGAAGGACATTATGTTTTCATGCACAAGGAACAAATCATGCTCTTGCAGGCTATGGTTTCTTTAATTTCAATTAAGGAAAGTGACAAGAAAAAACAGAAAATAAACTCTCCATGGCTGAGTATAGGAAAAATACCTCTTTTGTTCATAATACAGAAAGAAAAAATTAGCATAAAGAAAAAAACAGTAATTTGGAGGTAGAAACATAATTGTGTTAATATTCCTTAAGTTTAAATTGTACGTAAGGACCCCCTGAAAGAAGGGTTAGGTGTCGACAGCATCTTCACAGTTTTCCATGGCACCAATCAACAACATGAATTTTTGTAGTCATTCATTCATAATCTTTGGATTTGGAACATCCTGATCTATCCCTCAGGATCTGCTAAAAGCTTTCAAAACAAAGAAAAAATCCTCCTCATTATTTCTATTTTAATGGTTTCTCCTTAAATGTACCAACTCAAGGCTTGTAACCACATGATTACACGACAACAAACAAAGTTCTTGCAGGGAGAAACTTTTAACTGTATGTCCCAAGTATATGTCGAAATTCAGATAGCAAATATAATAAAGGCAAGAAACGAAGTACTATGCTGAAAGTACCATGATTGTAAGCTACCCACCCAAGGATGGTATCACACTTCTTATGACTGAATAGCTGGCAATAAACAGCCTAAGTAAGGATTCAATGCCTGTAAATTTAAAGGAGATCTATATGGATTACCTTAAAATTCTGAAGTGCACTGGTCAGCAAATGCCCTGTGGGAAAGGTCCTTCCCATTTGACAGTCCTTCCCATTTGATGGTTCCAAAAGGTCTCTGCCTTGTCCAGAGCATCCTGAGTTTGTCCTGGCATTTCTGCACAATGCAGAGGGGAACCAGTCACGCTGTTGGGGGCTGCCACCCCTGTGTGAATACAGTCTCTGGCCTGGAGACTGCTTTGAAGAATGGGCAAACCTTAAGTAAAAGCAAAATGAACTGATTATCGTTCTAAAATGTACTTGACAAGTAGTGCATTTGCAGCAAGTATACACAAGGAACCCCAGGTGTTTCTAGCTACTGATGCTTTTCTTAGTAGGCTCAAGGTGGTCTCTAGACCCCTGTCCAAAGAGCTATTGATCGTTGTGCAGGTCTGCCAGCTGGGACCCAGGCGTTTTAAAACATCACGAATGCATTTGAAGGATCAGAGTGTCTTCTGTGATTACACCTCTACTTTTTGACACATTTCTCTAGGAAGCCCCTTCAAAATCCAGTGTGTTCACCTGGTTGTCTTCTAGTAAGAAAGTCAACAGTTAAAAACCACATTCCAAATATTTAGAAATGCTGATGTCCTCAGGGCAGAGTTAGCACGTGGCCAGACAGTAAACAAAACATTCCTTTGAGGCCACATCTAGTTAGTAGATTGATACTTGTCAATAAACAGATCATTTAGCTGTCGAGAATTAAATGTTCATTGCAGAATATTAAGTTCTGTAAACCTTAGTGCACATCATTTATTCATATACATCAGAAATATTTTTTGTATAAACATGGAACGGAGAATTATGAAAGCATCTTATTACCAGTTATTGACAGAGTCTGGAAGTGATGACAGCCAAGCAGGTTTGGACTGATGGGATGTTTGGGATGAAAGTACTCCCCCAGATTTGGTTTTGAGGGAGTAGAGACACCATGGCAAGATAAGTATCCAGGCACATAATTTTTTCCCTTTTGACAGAGTGAATTAATTAACCACTGCTTAAATTGGCATGTTGTCATCATTGTCAAGAGAAAAATTTGTGTTTATAAGGTTCGTTAGTAACTTTTAAAAAAACTTGTTTCAGGTCTGATGATGATATAGACAGAATGGGAAAAGGAGATCAACAAATTCTAGACGTGTTCAAATTCATCTAAAAAACATCAGCAATATGCTTGAAAATGTTGATTAAAAGCCACTGTGACAATTATCTATGTTACTCTGAAGCAGTAGTCTACATATTATCTTTATTCATCAGTCGTTTTTCATACCTGACTCCTGCTGACATCTAGCTGTCTGGAATTTTTCCAGAGGTCTAAGATTTCTTGAAGAATACAATCCAAAAAGTTAAGACTTCTTTACATAAGTCTTCCAGAATTTTAGGAAGGAGTTACAAAGTTTGCAGATTTTAATGCTTGTCAGTCACGGGTACCCTTAGTAAATAAAAGAGGGGAAAGTTCTTCAGTTCCTCATTTGTACACTATGCTGCTTCTTCCCAAATCCATCCATTAAGCCTGTCACTGAAAAACCTCCAGTTTTTCTTTCAAAACATGATTTTCAGGTCAACTTTGCATAATTTTTTGTAGGGAAGCAGTAAGTTATATACTTGTCAGAGTGGTCCTCCAAAGTGCCCAATTCCAATCTCTATTCTTTTTATTTGCCACAAGGAGGTGTGCAGTGAAGTTATTTGATATTCTGAAATCCCTTGGGAAATGGGAAATTAGCATTTATGATTTTAGGAACTCCAGTTACATCTGGAGTACAGTCTTACGTCAGTCTGTCAGACTTGCACACATACGAAAATTTTTGCTCTATCCTGTATTTGCTTAAGGCACAATGGGACAAGTCCCGGGTATTCTTACTGATATGGTAAATCTTTACCTAAATGTGTCTTTTTAATAAACTATTACATTGGCTGATTCTGATGTTGCTTATTTCTAATTAATTTGTAATTACAAAATCTAAAGGAAAATGAGGATGGAAACTATACTGCTCAATGTCTCTTTTGAGCTCGTTCTCCAAACATTTTAAATTTCAGTGCAATGAATGTTTTACCTTTGACCACAGTGTTTTCTTTAGGTTAATAGCTTCTTCCAAAATTAAGTTCAACTCACTGGAACCTAGTTTATCTCTTCATTCACAGAGTTTTTTTAGGACTTAGTGCAACTTTTCTGTGCACATCTGACACATGCTGCCCTTCTGCTCCTGCATGATGTGCAGAGGTAGCAGCAGTGGATGACAGTGGCTGTGTGCTGTGGAGCTGAAGCCTCAGTTTTCTGCTTCTGAGATTTCTGAGACTGAAACTCAAGGTCTGCTTGACCTTGAGTCCCATATATGGAATCCTGAAGCGATAAAACTTTATTTGTATAGTATGTGTTTGGATACTTGTCTTTAAAACAATCCCTCAAATGACAATGCAGAAACATTTACTTATGTGAAGCAGCAGTACAAAAAGTGCTCCTGTGTGAAATGAGAGCATGCCTACACTGGCTATCAACAGTTGCAAAATCACACACCCATTTTTCCACTTATTAGGCATACGTCCTGAAAAAAATTGAGCTGTTCATTTGATACCTTGTAAACCTACCAGAAAATCTTAAGTATCATGCAAGTCACGTTCCAACACTTTAATTTCCAGAAACCTTGTGGTAATGTAAAGATATATGTGTTAGATAATGTATTAAACAGCAAAAGTGGGAGCCTTTTATAATAGTCAGTTGTTGCTTACTATGCATTTTTTTTCCTTTAGATCAGCAGGATAGTGTTAGACAACATGGAATGGTAATAAATGAGTCTTGGACTAGGTGCAAGCAGCCAGGAGGGACTGGCGCATAACTTGCACACTGCTAACAAGCACATGTAAAGTGTTTGTGGTTAAGGCTTTGGCCTTATTTGCAGTGGAACAAATCTTAAGTGAATCATGGTTCCTTTGATCAACTTATGTAAGGAGAGGAGATGAAAATGCCCAGAAGAGAATGGTCCTGCCATGTGAAGTGTTCTTCCAGGCCGGTCAGATCTGAACTCGTCTGGGCTCTGGTTCCCTGGGAGTACATGGCAGGAAAGGATGGGCTTCGCTGGAGTCACCCTCCGGACCTCTCACATAAAGAGAAATGGCACCAGGGCTAAAGGCCCTCTTGGCCACCCCACAGCACCTGCTTGTCCCACACAAACGGAGATGAATTCTTTATTTTGGGTTTCACTGACAAGCTGGGGCTTGGTCTTTAAATTGGCTTCATCAGGAAGGAACTAAGGAACAGAGTTGGTAAGGTTCAGTTTGACTGTGCTATCCCAGGTGGCATTTGGAAGGAAGAGCTGGAGAAGATCACAGGTCATTCATATTTGAGCCTTTTGAATGTACCTTAATCAGCTGCAGCAAGGGCAAGGAACAAGAGCAGTCTTCAAGGGAGGAGCTCAGATGTTCACAACTGACCTACTACAACTTTTACCAGGAAGACTGGGAAATCTGAACTTTTTTTCCAGATGTTCTTTATCCACAAAATACTGTAGTTTATTTTCTTAGCATGGCTGCCTTACATGACTGCCTTACAAACTCTTTACTTTTGGCCTGGTTCTGCATTTCTTTTCTTAGTTTTGCAGCTTGTTTCCTAACAATAACAGTAAGAACTATTCTGCCTTAAAAATACTTCAAAACACATTACAAGAAATGAAGTAATTAAAGTTGAATTCTGTTTTTGTCCATGGCCTCAGCAGTATAAATACTGTTAATGATGTAACTGCTTTGTCTCAAAGCTTTGTGTTTAAATATATCCACTGGGATCCAGATCAGAAGTCAAGACATTTACAATACAGATGTCTACTTGTTGGTATGTACCAACATAGAGAATATCTAGTTTCCACTATAGTCAAAGGAGATCTAATTAATGCAAAGCCAGAGGATGGCTTGCCCTAAGCCAGTTCAAGAAGAATTTAGTTTCCCAAGCATAAATATCTTTTATGACTAAACAGAGTTACTCTTAAGGACTGTCTATCTGAGCAGGAGGGATTATATGTAGGCGTGTATGGAGAGGGGTAGCTAAACTAGAACTCTCAGAGGGGGTGGTGGGGTCTCATATCATATCCTGGGGTGTNTTCAAGGTGAGGCCCCCCCAGTGCAAGCAGACCTAGACCCACTGAAATAGTTTAGATGTAATGACCTAGTTCTCTAAGTGTTTTTGTATGCTGCAAGACAAAAATTGTCCTGAAAGATAAAAGATATCTCCTTAACATGTTTATTCTATTTTCTCTGTGCCTGAGTAGCTCATTTCTGTTCTTAACTAAGCAGAAACCAAAGGGATCTTTGGGTAGAGCTTGGCATAAATAAAACAAATTCTGCTGGAATATCCTCTTTTACATAATGACTCCTGCTAATTGGCTTGCTAGAAAGGGCTGAAGATTTGGTTTAAAGCTCTATGCTGTAAACAGATCATTGATTATGACCAACCTTAAAAATATTCCACAAAAGATATGTCAAGAAACAATATTCCGAACTCCAGGAAAGATCCAGAGCGTCTTCCCCATGCTATAGATATTTTTAGTCTGCTTATCTGTAGAGATGTGATGCAGCTGAAAACTTTAGTACCATTACACTTCAAAGAATTCCAGTTTGTCAGTGAGACAATTAATATTAGAATATGATGTTGTGGAAATGGTCTTGTAATACAAATAATATCTAATAAATAGCCAAAGTGCCTTGATGGTGGATGACTGGTAGATCAGTTCTTTTAATTTTTGTTCTTTTTTAAGGCAAATGCTGTGAAAAGGAAACACTTCTTTGAGCTTGATATGAACTAACAAACAGATTTTTAAAAATCAGTGAGGTTAACAAAAATGTACAATTAATTATCCCTAACCCAACATTAAATATACCTTCAAATATCACATTAGGTATAATTCTATTATTACATTTTGTAAGGCGGTTTATTGCATATTTGTATATGCTACAGTGTAGTAATTATATAATGTATTATATAATATGCAATAATCATATAATATGTTGTATAATGTATTATAGTTTTATGCTACATCATTATAACATATCTAATATAGACCATTATATTATATATTATATAATTAAATTCCAATAAATAATGGACTTATTACATGATATAGATTGCCTGAATGAAGTGAAATGAAATGGTGACATGGAAGTTGAGATACGAAGCAAGAGGCCAAGAAATATTTGATAAGAAATGTTTGTTTGACTTTATGATGGGGAATTTGAACAATGAGCAAAAATAATAACTAGAAAGGAACAAAATGTGGAACTAAAGACCAAAAATTTGGAATTATTTATGTGACAGCTGTTTCCAATACACACAACTAATGTCAGCTCTTGAAGGTCTAAGTGCATTTCAGTGTCTCACTCATGCTGGATTCTTTTGGGTTTTTTCAGTGTTTCTCAGCAGCGTGTATTATAAACTCTACAGTTCAGAACCAAGTTGAAATTAACTCTGTGAACCAGAAAAAATGCTTTTTTTCTCACGGAATACTTCAGTTAATGAACAGTAGTTTAAGCAATGTTCCAGTGAACAGGTTTTGCTTAGGCATATGAAATCCATCACCAGGATCTTGTACAAATAAGCAAACTTCAGAATATGATTGTCCACAGATCCCAGTACCTCGAAAGCTGGACTGTCATTAAGCAGACTGTCTCAGTATTGGAGATGAGAAAATAAAACAATTCTTCTGTGTCATTAGTTTAATCTAAGGTATCTGCTAACTAGCACTCACCAGAAGAGGGCTCAGCATTGAGTATATTGACCTTCTAAAGAAGGTCACTTGGAAAGACACTCTTGAAAGAGAAGCTTTCCTTGCAGATGGAACGGTACAATCGTTGGTGACAATAAAATTGTGTTATAGCTTTTCTGAGCCAGTGATCCCTTTAATTCCTCTATGAATCTGTGGGGCCTGGTTTTCCTCTCTCATGACGTTCAGCATTGTTGATGTCAATAGATTTTCAGGCTGACGCTACAATAAATGGGAGAGAAACAGTTCTCTTGCCATTTAAAAAAATGAGTTTTCTTTTTCATCAATAAAAGGGCAGTCAGTAAAGGGAAACAGAGCAGTCATTAAGTTAAAGTAGTAAGAGAAGTGTTTTGGGTGAGATCTGACATTTTCTGCACAAGGTGGGTAGCCCCCGACTCTGCAAGGCTCCATAGAAATGGCAATTAAGCTCTGTGCAGGTTTAGCTAACAGCATGGAAGATTCTCAGCATGGAAGGTTTGCAGAGCAGCACATCTCCTGCTGTTGTACTTAGTCTTGATGAAGACAGCTGGCACTGTGTTTCTGAGAGATTCTGGTGCCAGCTAGCACCAGGGAAATGAAGACTGAAATTACTAGATGTCCTTACAGAGTACCAGGACCCGCAGGTGCTTTGCTCTGCCCCTTTAACCTTTCCTCATGTGCGCTTCCCAACCCTGGGAAGAAAAGTGTCCCAGGAGCTCCAGAGCACCAAACCCTGCCTTGCCCATGCAGGTGCTCCTCTGGCCGTGCCTTGGTGCATGGCTGAACAGCCCAGTAGTCTCTGGGTGATAACTGCTCTCCACAAGCACTATCAGCACGTGCACCCAGGTCATGGCATCCTTACTTTTGAAGACGGGTGAGTCAATGCAGCTTGTGGATTTTGACATCTCACGTGGGTTCATTACAAGGTGTGCAGGGAATATGAGGCAAAGGTGGCTCTAATTTTA
>VYZQ01027452.1:0-49476 GCA_013400655.1 Mystacornis crossleyi | reverse complement strand
AAGCTCCATTTTCTGTTCTGCCCAGACAAATATGAAGAGCAAAGTCACTGCTACTGCCTTGGTTTTTCTTTCTTTCTGCTGGGAGAAGAACCTGAGCTCCTTAAAACCATGTACTCCTAAATTCTGGAAGTAATCACTTTTGCTATACAAAGGGAACCCTCTCTCTAAAAATCAAAGTCTTTCTCGGGAAGCAGTAAGCCCACAGATATGCATCCCAGCTGCTAATAGCCCTTGCTCCCCATGCTGCAGGTGCCAAGCACTCCTCCCTCTAGCAGCAACTCCAAAAGAAAACCAGGCCCCAGGGATGTCCAGGGAGCACCCCAGAATTTACAGTGCTGCAGTTGGGTCCATGTGCCTGTGAGAGCTGCTGCGAAGCCGCTCAGAGGTGGCTCCTTTTGAAACAGGACAGGTTCCAAAGGGACACGAGCTCTCGGAAGAGGCAATCACTGGGAACGCCTCCAGCTCCAGCCCCAAGCTGCAAACTAAAGTACTTGCTTTTGTTAGAACATATGGCAAAACGCTGCATCCTACACGTGTTTTAATGCCAAGAGTGACTCTTAGTTTGGCATCCTACATAGCAAAGAAGCCAGCAGGAGTTTTGTCCAACAGAGAAGAGGGATGAAAGCAGGCGGTTTATCCCACTGCCATTTCAGTTGGTCTTCATTTCCTGGTCTGCTTCACATCCCTGAGTCAGTCCAGTTCTGGCCATTCTTGGCTGTTGTTGGTCCCTTCACTTGAGAGAATGTATTTCTGTACCTGACCTTTATACTGCGGGCTGCAAAAGACTCCATTGGAAGTACTTTGTAACCCAAAGCATTTTTCTATTACAAACAATCGTTTGCAGCAAATTCTAGGTAGGCTGGTATTGTAGAGTAAGGTAGTTCCAATCACCTGGTAGAATACTTCTCTCTTGCTCCTTTACGACTATCAGTACCCAGCCTATATGCTCTCTCTCATACTTAAGCCTCCAAAATTACACTGATCAAAGCAACCTGCATTTATAAACTGATGTGCTCCTGCATTCAAGAGATTTGCCAAGTGCTAAATATAAGGTTTCTCTCTATAGTCAAAATCAAATTCAAATTCCAGCTGCCTCTCTGCTAGTATGCAGCAAAGGTTTAGCAGTACGAAGCCGTGTTTGTAGAATCAGACACCAAAGATGATTAAATTAAACTGAAAGGGGAATCAGTACAAGCCTGAAATTAGTTTGCTGAAGATACCAGAGTTCATTTCCTCCCCTTGACAGACGGAGCCACCTCATGACCTTTAGTGATCAGAGCTAACAGGATCATGGCTTTGCCAAGTCTGCCCCTGCTCCATTCCCAGCAGTGCCCAGACTGAAAAAATCATCTACAGCCTCCACTGGCCAGGGCAGGGGGACTGCAGGATTCTCAAACCAGTGCAGCAGGTTCAGACACTGCCTTCTCCCCCATGGGCTATGATCCATCTCCTCCCTCTCAGTGGATGCTCTCCAGCAGTCCAGGCGCACATTAAGATCTGAAGAACAACTCCTGGCTTTATCTTGTGGTCTTTGTTCAAAGCAAAGGACTCTTCATTCTTTGATCAAGATGGTAAAACCAGGAATGTGCCTGAGGTTGGAGGGTGAGTTGATGAGATGTTGAGTGCAGGCAGGAGCAGGAAGGCATCCCAGGGGTGGGCAGGCAGTTACTTCCTTGGCTTTGCTAATCTGGCTCTTTCAAAACAGCATTAAAATTGCCAGTGAAAAAAAGAATTCCTCACTTTGGCTATAGCANGATCGGACCTCGTTTTTCACAAAGCATATGGCAGCAATAAAAAGTTGTTCATCTTCTCTCTCCCACCCTTCCCCATCAGCTGTTACTCTTGGGCATTACCTCTCTGAGCACCCTGGATGCTACAATTACGCTGATGGCTACAGGAGAGTGATGGAAAACAACCTGCTGAAAACAAAGGCTTCTCTTGACTATTACATACACACAGGTTTGCCAAGACACCTTGTTCTCTCCCTGCAGCCCTGCTGCTGGTACCATTCCGGGTCTCCTCTGAGCACAGATGGGACAATAGCACCAGGTTGTTTGCTGTTCTTGCCTTGCTAATGTCAGTGACCTGATTTACAAACCAGACTCAGACTACTGCTCCTATTTGGTGCGTGGCACAAGCCGGTGCTGGTCCTCAGAGACTTGCATGCAGTCAATTTTCAACAACAGAAAGGATTTTCACCCTTTAAGAGGAGAAGGTTAGCACAGCTCCTTGGCAACATATAAATTGAAAGGATAAATTGTAGGAGCGGGTGTTCCAGAGCAGTGGCACAGTCTCCAGTAAAAACCCCTACTATCCAAATTCAATTAGACATAGCCCAGGAGGGAAAGAAAATAGGCAGACAACCCCACAGTTGTACAGGTCTGTCAACGTGGAACATGTGGCACCTCTCCCAGCAGCATCCAGGTGTGGGAGTGGGTGTCCTGCTGGTGGAGCTTCCTCTGCCAGACAGTACCTTGGTGTTCGTCTGCTGTGCTCCCGTGGTAGATGTGCCCTGTTCTGGGCAGAGCAAAGTCTCCCAAGACTGGGCATTGATGGCTCAAGAACAAAAATCCCCCTCTCCATCAGAGTGGCTGAGCAGGAGAGGAGACAACACCGACCCTTAATTCAGCAAAGGGAGGTGATCATATTATACTTGAAAGCCAAGGTGGCTGATGGGCTGCACTTGCAGGGCTGGGGTAGAGCAGCACCAGCCCTGTCAGAGGGCAGGGAGGGGATCCAGTATTGCCCAAAGGGAACTTTTAAAGGATGCAACCAAGAAGGTGACGTGCAGCAGGACCTGAAGCTCCAGTTGCCCTGCCCAAGGTGGGTTCCAGGCTCTTGCCCGACTGCTCCGCCCAGCTCAGCTGAGCCTGGACATTGCCACGGAACACAGGCCATGCTCTGGGCACCATCAAGCGTATCACCATCCTTCCTCTTGACTACAGAGGATGCAAAAAAGGATGTGAGGTTTGCTGCCAGAAAATCCTGTCTGAATAAATAATGCCGTTTTAAATTTGAAATGGTGAAGCTTGGGGAGCTGATCCTCATTGTGTTTGAGGCAACTGTCTCCTGCCAGATAAACGCGCTCACCACCGAGTTCCTGTGCTGCTGCAGCAGTACCTAAGGCCAGTTGGAAAAGCCAATATGGTCCATTTCTCCTGCAAGATCTCCCAGGGGAAATATGCTTCAGCCAAGCTAAATACTTCACTTGTGCTATATCTGTATGGAAATTGTGTGTTTTAAGGTTTTGTTTTGAATGAGAAAAAAGTCAGACCTTGCTGAAAAGACTGGGTTTGGCATTCTCAGAGAAAAGCAGTGCATGGTCCTGCTCCCTGACAGCTGAGCCACAGTAAGTAACAAACGAGGGCCGAACTGCCACAAACTCTGTTTTCCAGGCTTCCCACACAAACAAGGCACTAACTATGGGTTTTCTCGCATGGCTGGAGGCCAACACGCCTCTGGGCAGCATGGGGACGGCCCTACACCAGCTAGTTTCTGTTGACTGACAAGCATCTCCTCCTTTTCTTCTTCTGGCTAAAGGCTGACTCAGTTTGTGATGGCAGAAGCCTTGCAAGAGCAGTATTAAGGGTGCTTATAAAAACAAATGAACAAACACACCACACCCCTGCCGTCATTTGTCACCTGCCCCAGACGTGTTGTACACACTTCTCACCTGCAGGAAATCATCAGTGACTTGAGGAAATGCTCTTTTTTACATCTTCCTCTCTGTGAATTCTGTGTTTTCAAGTGAACCTGTCTAAGACACAGATCTGGGAAAAGGAGCTACAAACAAGAGTGAGGACCAGCCCTGGGGTAGTGCCACGCTGCCCTCTCCTGCCAGGTTACCCAACAGATGCTAATCCACTATCTGTGATTACTCTCTCTAGGATCTTTAAATCCAGGCTTTGGGGATTAAGGAGTCCCCCCCCTTCCCAAATGAGGGAATTCTCCCTTAATCCATTCCTGCTGGCACAACAACACCAGGGACAAACCCAGCATTTTCAGGGCAGTGTGGTCCTGACTCTTTGTATTTTGAGGCGTTTAAGGAATACCACACCACACCTGTGCTTGGGAGTCCTTCAGTGTCACATCTGACTGTGGTTAGAGATCACACCTCATAACCAAAAACCCTTTCACTCTCCCCCTTGTGGTGTTGTGGTGGTGTTATCTGGGGTCTCCCACCACAGTACAAGCAGTATGAGCCCTTCTCGGCCTCACTGCCGCGGGTGCTCTGGAGACAACCCCTCCACAAAGGATGGAGCCTTTTGGGTTTGTCATCACTGCTCAGCACCCAGTGGCTGAAGCAAATAGAAACAAGAACCGAGGAAAACTGCCAAAACACAGTCAATTTTTAACCAGCTCAAGGAAGATATGGTCTCACTTGTCCTTATTCAGCGTTCACCTCTGGGTGGCTTTCACCAGTTTTAACCCACGTTTCAAGGCTGCCAAAGCCTGCACAAAGCAAGCAGGTTTCTTTTACCATAGTCTTCTCCCCTCGTCCTCCACTGCCCAGCCGCTTTTTCACCCATGCTTGCAAGAACCCCGTTCTTTCTGCGGATGCTTTTGCCGGGTGACCTGTGGACACTGACACCAGCCACACTGAGCCCAACCCACAGCAAGGAGCACATCCCAGTTCCCACTTTGCCTCACCCACCGGGCTGTGCTCACTCACACCAACTTTTCACTGTATTTTTTTAGTTGTCAGGTCTGGCTGAAAGTCCCCCTGTCACCCTGTACTATGCCTGTGCCAGCCCCAGTTTATGGGACAGCTGATACGGGAAGGGATAATGGACATGGTAATGCTCTGTCACCCTCAACCTGAAAATTCACTCCCCCAGCTCCCAGAGTCACGTGGCTCCAAGAAAGTCAGATTTTGTATGTAAAATCCTTAAAAAAAATTTTCAAGACCTATATAGGCTGTTTACAACCTACATAAGACTAATTTACACAGCGGGAAAAAAATATAACTCTTCATAGATCTAAAAAGAAACAACCTGTCTGCCAACATCAGCTATTAAAAGCTTCCTGAAATATAACCTGTTTCCATCGTTCTGGGGTCTGACTTGGGAGGGCTGGAGCACGACACGGCACTTTTGCCGTCTCAGGAGCTCCCTCCAGCGTGGCGAGCGGCAGCCCCGGCTCGGCTCGCACTCCCGGACACTCACACCCACAGCGGCTCCGGCCGCTGCCCTTCTCGGCCCCGCTGGTGCTGCAGATCCAGAACGCAGAGGAGGGGTCGGCGCACACCCCGGGCCCCCCGACCACCTTTGATTTAAGCCCTCATTAGCAGAGGCGAGCCCAGCCCTGGGGCAGAGCACCCTCCATCTCCCTGATTTATACCCTCTTCATCTGCTGCAGCAAGGATGATTTTTCTTTTTAATCCGTTTTCGCTCTAGTGTGCTCCAGCTTAGCGCGAGCTTTGCTGGGGGAAGGGAGGCTGGATGTGATTTGTGCCAGGGCCGGGAACAAAGAGGCAGAAAGCACTCGCCTTCCACTGCTCGAAGCCCGAGAGGGGAAGGGTCCGCGGCACCAGCCAGCTTCCCCCCCGCCCCTTTATTTTCCCAAGGCTTTGCCCAGCTCTGTTTACGCGTGGCACTAATAAGCTTTGGGAGGCAGCAGCATTGCTTTAAGCTTTGAATTGCTGTTCGCAAAAAGAAATGTTCATCCCGACAGGCTCATTGTCATGGCAACGGGAGGTTCCCCCCTTCCTCTTACAAGGGTGCCGCTGCCGAAGAGGCGATGCGCGCCTGGCTTTTCCCGAGGGATTTAGCCCTGCCGAGGGCAGGTGTGCTGGGAGCCGCGGCGGAAGGTGGATGGAAGCAACAGGAGAGGAACATTCCCCAAGGAGCATCTCTAGGGCAGGATATCTCCAGTGTACCACAGACCCAGAAGAAAAATGGGGACGGGTGAAGTTTAGCTGGCTCTGAGATCAGTACATAGCAAAGGGGGACGATGGAAGTAGGACCTTCGGATAATCCTAAGTAATACCTGCTCCCTTTAATGAGTTACTCGGGTTGATAATATTCTTCTGTGAATTACATTTTCATGCAGCCCCTGCTGCCCAGGCATGGGGATGCTGCACCACTTGCACACTGTGGCACAGGGTGAACCCTGTGCAGCGAGATTTTAGCAGATCCATAAAATTAACACATTTGCTCTTCCAGTCAACGGTGGAGAACCGAGGCAGGGCTGATTTGGTAACTTGGCTTGCACAGAAAGCTTTGGAGCCCTGATGGGTTGCAGGCTGAAAAAGCACAATTTTAGAAAGCTCAATTTCAGAGAGCTCAAACATTTTTGACTAAGAGGGTGTTTGCTAGGACAGGTTTTACACCTGCTGTGATGACAATAAGCAAGTAAACATGACCATCACCTCCTACAGCAAGGGTTTCTCCCCTGTGCCACATGACAAGGCATTCATCAGAGCAAGCTGGACCCCAGCAGTCACGAGGTGGGAGTGGGAAAAGCATTACAGAGGAGTTTGAGCACTGTGGCTCTCACCATGAAGGCCACCTGCTGCCCCCAGGTAATGCTCAAAGAACCCCAAAGTGACTCTTTTAAGGATGTTGGTGGTATCTCTTATTGGCATTTCCGTCCCTGGAGGACTGGGCTCTCCAGAGCACAGGCTGACAAGGGTACAGATTTGCTGGTGGCATGTAGGTGTCCTTGAGAAGCTCACGCAGAAGAAAACCTTCATCTAGAGAATGCACAGACAGCAAGCCCTGCTCTTGGGAGCTTCCAGCTCAAAACCTTGATCCTTTTCATGACGAACCCAGACAAGGACCTAGAAGCAAGTTGGGAACAAACGCTACAGCAATGTACTGCCTGGAAAACACAGAAATATGCCCGACAATGCTAAACGCTGAATGGAATCAGTCACAATTTAAAGTCTACCATCATTGGCTCTAAATGAGCTCCATGGAGAACACAGAGGAAGAGGAATCTACTTCCCCAAGCTGGGAATGACACTCAGTTTTTCCTGGCCACCAGCTTTCAGCTGGAGCAGGAAGCCATATTTCCAGCACTGCCTAAGCCTGGCAGTCAGCAGGTGAGGGCCAAGGTGACGAATTCTGAGTGAATTAGAGAAAAGCCATTATTTGCCATAGATGCTGCATTGATGTTGGATGGCAGAAGCTCACCTGACCCAATATAGACCCAAGAAGTCCTTTCCTTTCGGAAAACCACCTAGAATGAACATGTACTTTTCTTTAGTGCACGGGCTGCTGTCATCTGCTCGTAATTGTGGAGATCTTTGCAATGCCACCTCTAGGCCAAGAGTGGGAAAGCAAGAGCCACCTGTTCCTGCTCTCGGCTTTTTTTTTCTGTCACAACATGTATCATCAAACGAGTGCTGAAATGCTGCCCATTTCACACTGAATTACTGCCTCTAGTAAGATTTCATTAACTGCAAACGAGAGCAGGACTTGGCCCACACAGTGGAAGTAATAGATGGTCCCTACAATTAAACATTAAGTGTATGTCCACTGAGTTACCTGCAGTATTTCAAAATAATTAGGCTGGCCAAATACATCTTAGTCTCTGTGAATTTAATATTCCAGAAATCATTTAAAGTCTTTCTGTTCTACCTGCTTTGTGAAATGCTGTATTTCTCCTGCAACTCAGTGCTGAGGCAAGGGCAATTTAGTAAAATCCAATGAGGCATGCACTGCATGCTAAAATACAATTTCTTTTTCTGTTTCCCAGGTGAAAAGTTTTCAGTTTTACGCCAGTTCTTTTTCCATATGGTTCATTAGATTTACCTTCCTAAAGAATTTGAATTTTTATTCATCCTTTGAAAAGTCCTTAGTCCTTAGATGGTGTAAACAACAAAGGAAGCTTTCAGGAAGACCAGAGAGAAAGTTTTCAAGAACATTTAAAGCACCCCAGAAAGTCAACATCAGTTTCCTTGGTCTCGATTCCCAGGAGAATTAACTCTATTAACTACAGTGCCACTGTGAATGATTAACCTTTTCTGAATGTATCTGACTTCTGCCTTCATAAAACCAGCCTCTAAGAATCCTTTCTCAAGGAGGAAAACATAAAGGGGCATCTGATAAGCCTGGAGCTCGGTGAGGTACAAGGGACTTGCAGCAGAAACAGCATCTCCTTACTTTGCTGGTTTAGCTTTGAATGAACAAGTAAATCTGGAGCTGGAAAAACAAGATGCTTATTGCCAGTAACTGAAATGAGGGACAAGGCAGAGAGCTGCTGGTTATAAAAGCAGAAGAACACAGAGACCATAAACCACTTCAATTTGCTGGCTTCTGGTAACTTCACCCTTACTCAATAACACAGCACTGAACACAAAACATGTTTGATAACCCTGGGTTTTGCTTATGTATCCAACACACTTGATAGTATTTCATTCAACTGAAATCCACTTCTTTGCATGTTTAATTGCATTCTAGTTTCTACCCAAGAGTTATTGACTCAAGTTGCCAGGAAAAAAAAGTAAAAACAGAACACACAACCCCAGTAAATGCTAAAGTTAGAGCATTAGACACTGAAAAGCCAACATAAATACCACATATACTCAGCTCCAGTTGTTTACCTGAATGTGAGGTATCCTCACATTTGGTGGAGAGGCTACATTTAATTACAGATGGACACATTTGAAAGGTTAGCAAATGAAATACAGCTTTTTCGTCAGATGAATGGCAAACTCAGCCAAAGAATCTTGGTTTAATATCACCAACAACTGACTAACACCTCCCCTGCACCCCCTAAAATCCACTTGCTTACAGATGCAGGGCTGAAACTGAGCCTCTTGCATCCAGGTCATTTTGCAAAGCTCACCGAGGTTGCTGGAGAGCTGTGTTCAAAAATGAAGAAACCCTTACACAGTGGGATATGCCCAGCCCTTTGCCCGTGTTATATCCTAGGCAAAGGGCTGGGAAATACAGGGTAGTGATTTTGCCTGGCTTTCAGGCATAGACATTACATGGAAATTTTGGATCATGCCTAAACAATCTTTAGGGAACATAAGGTGTGCTGACAGAGCCAGGAGAGCCTGGCCACTCCTGCAACTCTGCTCACGTGTAGACAGTACTAAGACCGGCCTACACAAGTGTCCACTCTGTGAGCGACTGTAGTGAGCTGCTGCCACTGGTGCTCAGCACCAGCTGAGGCAAACAGCAAAGGCACGAGTTAACAGCTCAGGACTGAGAAAAACAAGGACTTGGAGTTGTGTGTCCAGGAGAGCATCCAAAAGTTAACTGGGGACAGCTTCTGAGTTTGCCTTTCAGTTTGGTGATAGAGGCCACAAAGGACAGGGATACACCGGCTTGTGGAGAAGCTGACACCTCTGTGGGCATGGAAACAGCCTGGTCGGGGCCATACCACGTGCTAAAGAACAGCCTGGCTGCCAGCTGGGGTAAAAAGGAAGGTGGGGAAAGGACTTGGGTTATTCTGTCTCTCTCAATGCCCTGATGCCCATCCCTGTCCTGACACAGCTGCTGCAGCTTTTGCTACAAAACCCCCACAAATCCTCCTGAAACTACTGCAACTTTAGTATCCCATTGCAGGCTGCAGGGGCTGTAGCACTCTGGGATTCTCTGCACAAGAGGTTGTTTGCTCCCAGCCCAGCTGTGTCTGTCCTCGCTAATATTCCTGGAGTGCCAAGTCAGCTGGGTTACCTCAAAACCCCTTTGCTGGGGTGTGAAGTGGCTGGTGCTTTCTTGGAAGGTCTTGATGTAGGCCAGGTTTAAAATCTTTTTATACTAACAGAAGCCTACCCGCTGAGTTCTGTATACTTCGAATGAAGCACTGTGTACATAGATTTTCCACTCTAGGGCAATGAAGGGCTCAGTTATTCTGTCCTTATTAACACTGATGGGATCTGGGCATCCAGATTTTTTGTGTAGCTTTAGAAATGCTAGCCATGAAGCACAATGTACTCATGTACAGCATATGTGTTCTTTTCTTTGCTGGGATTCAGCAAGAGCTGTTTCTGGTTATAAAAAGTAGTTATTTGTGAAAACCCACTGCACCCCAGAGCAATGATGAGACAGTGGAATTTATTCCATCGCACAGACCTGTTGATTAAACCCATCATTCATATCACTGAAAAATGAACAGCCACAGAGACAAACTACCCTGGAGCTTGCTCTTTCATTCTATAGTAATCATTTCACACAACATAATTATCTTGAAAAGTTGCTGATGACAAGGCTAAAATACAAAAATATTCACAAGTATCTCCACGAACAATTTATTGATGTGCTTGCTAAATTTTCAGTACATACAGAGGTTGGGAGAGGTCTTTGCTTGTCTACATTAACATTTGCATTTTCTGTTGATAAGAAAATATGGGCTTGATGATGTTAATTGCAGCTCTTTCATCTTTCTGCTTCAAGCTGTATTATAACTGACCTAGCTTAAATCTGCAGTGCTAAAGGGATCCAGAGCCAGAGGGATACATCCTGTCTCCTGTGATGTTCCCCCACATGCCCTCCAATCTGAGCCTCAAGGCAGCTAAGACACCACTGCCCAAGCTCTCCTGTCTAAAGGCAGTGCTGGGTAACCTGGGCAGAAAAAGGAAGCAGAAACCTATTTTATTACAATTCTCCTGTGAATGGCACAGTCTCACATGGAAAGCAAAGCTTGTGTGAGGTTCTAGGGCCGCTGAAAATGCCCACGTAGGTTGTACCACAGCTGTGGGCAGCAGTTAAGGACTGAATCATGAAGCACAGAGGCAGCTTCTGTGGTTACAGTTATCAGCATAATGTTGTGGCAAAACATCATGAACTGCATGAACAGGCAGGGGAGGTTTGCTTTGAAGGAGGGAGAAGTCAAGCTGCTCATTTGGAGTACAGTGTAATTAATGAAAGCCATTCTGGGAAATGCCCAGGTCAGACCCCCTGGGCACAAGGCACCAAAGTCCAAACCTGGTGCACTGCAACTCAGAGCGATGCCTGCCTTCCACCCAGATGGAAGGAATCTTCTGTCCCTGTCTCTGCTGCACTTCCCAGACAGCGCTGTCAACTCCAGACACGCTTCAGGAGGAGGAACAGAGAATATAAAAGGCTGAGGAGAGCTGCATCCTTACAAAAAGTGAGGGACAGGTAGATATGGCTCCAGCAGTGCTTTTCCTGGGAACAGAACCACCAAGCAGCGAGGGACAGCGGCATCAGCGTGATTAAAGCCTCTCAGCGTGCTCTGCTTTACACTTCACCCTTCTCTCAGATGGAGACTGGCGACACAGGAAGGGAGATAAAGAGGCCTTATTTCTGACAACAGCCCTGGAAAGCCTGGCTTTGCAGCAGCTCAGGAGCTGCACACCGGGCTTTCAGGGGCGGGATTTGTGCTCCTTGCAAGAAGGAGGCAGTGGAGCAATATGTTTTTAGACAGAAAGTATCAAAACAAAATGAAAATACATAAGCGTTTGTTATCTGAGACTATGAGCTGTATCTTGCAGATTCAGGAAAGCAGCTTGGCTGAATCCCTCTGGAGGCACCAAAGCCTGACTGGGAGCAGGGCCAGAAAAATCAGCGCTTGGGAAAACACTGCTGAAAGATTACAATTCATCCATACAGGAGCAATTAGGATTTTCCCAGTGAAATTATTAAGTCCAGGCAAGTTTATATGGAAAAGACACGATGCCTTCCGGAGGAGAAGGAGGTTGACCAGCTGGAGTGATGCCAGTGGAGGGCTACCAGGCTGGTTGTGGGCACTGACTGGCTACACCAGGGCTGTAGAGCCCAAAGAAGAGGGAATCTCCATCCATGGGATACTGAGAAAGAGGATTTAAACCACAACCAAACCCTTACAAACACCATTTTCACCAGACCATAATCTATTGCTGTCAGACAGGTCTCTAAAACTGACACTTTGGTGCTTGCCCAGAAAGCTTCGGAAGGAGACACCAGAAAGGAAGGTAATTCAGGTAAAACATCGGAACATCACAGGTGAGAAGGACACCTAACACACTTGCAACTGATGTTATTAAAAAGGTATTTTGAATGGAAGAGTCCTCTGCAACAGCTTATCCAAAGCAGGGTGTTTGTTTTACCTGCTCACTTCCCTGCAGGGTGCTTCCTTTGCTTTTCTGCACAAACCTCTAACAGAGACCACTAAATATTTCTGATCTATGCTGGTACATAGAACTAGAGAATGTGTTGACAGGCAAAAGAAATTTAATTGCAGTTGGGTTACATTTTTAAATCTTCAGCCCCTGACCCTCAAGAAAAGCCTGACTACAGTGAACACAGAAAGCACATCCATCACTGTGCTGGGGAAAAAGAATGGGAAGCCAAAAACCAGAGTGTTTCCATTTTGAAAATAGCAGTTCATATTTTTTGCTCTGCATTTAATAAGCTTCTGATTAAAGAAGATTTTCAGGGTTTCCCAAATACGGTTTCTTCTCTGGCTTAAGTCAGTTTGGTATCTGCACTCTCAAGAAAAGCCCATGTGTTTAAGTCAGAAAATCTGCATTAATATTAATGTTGAAGAGGAAAAGAATTTGGGAATTGGACTATTTGGCAGGTCTAAGAAATGTACTCGAAGGTGTGCTTAACCCAAGGCATAACCCATTTTTGTCATCACCCAGCAGTTTCAGAGGAATAAAAGAAATGATGTCACTGGCATTTTTCCAGCATGGGAAGGATGCAGCAAACGTCAGGACCCGACTGATTATCCCGGGGCACCTCCACCCTAATTGTCACTCCAACACGGAGTTCCCTGGTGGCCTCCATCAAGTCATTTCTCCTGTCTGACCTAATTTTCTCAGCTGCAGAAGCAGGATAATACTGACTCATACAGGATTTATGATGTGAAAAGGATTTATTTTATCTTACAAACCGCAACTGAGAGATGCCAGGAGTTAAAGGCCCAGTGTGGCAGCAATAGAGAAACGTGGGATCTCTCGCATTAGGAATGTGGTGTTTAATCAGCTGGGACTGGCCCAGGGAGAGAAAGCAGCACTTGCATTTCTAAAGGGGGAGTAGTTGTTCTAAGGAATTATCCTGTAATTTATCTATATGTTTAATTTTATTTTTCCACTCATCCAACTAAGAGACTATGGAATAATCTGTGATTTTGTTACATGAACAAATAATATGACAAATTTTTTACTTTTTTTTCCCTTATAAATATGACCATTTTGTTCAACTTTGTAAAGTGGCGACTGCTGACAGGGTTACATAAAACTTTGAGAATGTTTATGGCATGAACTTATTCCACTGCTCAGGTTTCCTAAAAAAGACAGATATGCCAGGTACACAAGATCACCCTAAAATTGTGGAAGAACTCCTGCCTGTAGCATTTCTGCTGCTCTCAAGACCTGTGCCAAGTCTCCTGGTTTCCCAGAGAGAATCACTATTGTTCTCCTGTCAAGTGAAACTTGATAAATCTCCACTGGAGGTCTCTGTTCTTCAGAGTTTCCAGGTTTCAATGCCAACTCAGTGCCCTGAGACCGACTCGAAGTTCTTCAACGGGAAGGAGACCTGAGAGTCTCCATGAAGCACAGGAGGGCTGTGGGTGAAACTGTCCTGGCTTCCCAAAGGGAGGTCCTGACCAACCATCCAGGGCAGGTGGTTTACAGAGAGCACTGGAAAGCCACTTCCCAGCACTATTTCATTTTCCCAACTAGTCCCCCTTTGGATTATTACCCAGTCACATGCAGGGAATACTTGACAGCCAGGAACACGATCCTAAGGAGTCACAGAACTGTTGAGGTTGAAAAGAACCTCATGAGATTCCCTAGTCTAACTCACTTGGTCAAGCACAATCAGCCAGAGCAGGTTGTCCAGCTCTGCACCCAGTTGGGTTTTGAATGTCTCTACACATGGAGAGCTTCCAAGTCCCACAGCACTGCTACTGTACTAAGTTGATCACAAAATTCCTGGGAATTGAACCAGCTCTGAGAACGAGACTGAATTTAGATGTCCAGCAAAGGTTCCTTCCAACCCAAACTGTTTCACAGGACCACGACAACCAGGACCATAATTCTGGCAAGATGCATTGCTGTGTTTGAGAAGAGCTTTCGCAGCTGTAAGGAAACACTGGAAACACTGGCTCCTTGGCCCAAGGATCAACCTAGAGCTGGAGTTCAGAGAAAGGGAAAAATGCAGATCAACAAGCCTTTAGGGGGCTGCAGAGGATGCTCCCGAGGAAGCCGGGGTGGATGCTGGAACACTGGAGGCAGATTGAGTCTCTGGCTGGAGTGAGGATCAGCCTAAGTCTCTGTCCTGAGGAACACTACATCTAGGGCTGGCCTTGGATGGTGGGTGGTCATGTCAGGGTGCAACTCAGGGCTGAGGCAGGAAGACAGGCCAGAGGTACAAGTGGGTTTTCAGAAGGCCGGGATCCCAACAGAAGCTGTTTCTGCAAGCAATTGTGCTTCAGGAATAGCTGACCTTTTCAAGGATTTAATACCCAATACAGAAACATTCAAAGAATGTGCATGTATACCATTAGAACATTACTACAAGTCCCCAGTGGCTATGAAACCCACTGCTAAAATCTGAGAGAAGACAAAATATATCTATTTTTGGCAATGAATCAGTCAACTTAATTAACACAGGACTTTGTTATAACTTAAGGGTCTCAAACTGACTGATAATATTCGTGAAGGTTTCAAAATTTTCTATAGACCATAACTTTTTTTTAACCTTAAGAAATTATACGGAAGACATAAAAGAATATATTAACTGAAAAGGTCAGTGCTTGCAAGTCAACAAATTAATAATTTAAAGCTGTCTGTGGGATATAAGTTTGACCCTGTGATACTTATGCCCTCTAATGATGTGCTCACGCACTGGTTTTCAGGCACCGAGGGCTGTGTACCCTTAAACTTCTCGTGGTGCAGCTGTGTGACATGGCCACGCTGTCCCCACATTATGCACCTCTCATTATTAGCTGCCTTTTTCATTTTCTCCTCTTTGCTCCTGCTCCACTCAATTAGCAGGCTGTGACTGAACAATGTTTAACAGTGAGCAAGAAGCCTCAAGTGAACGGAAATATGCCTTTAGAAAAGAAAAATGGGAAGATTACCAGAGCATCTAATGAGATATATACATAAATAGGTCAGTATTTTATTGAATCACAAAGGAACATCCTTTGTAAAGGATTAAAAAAAAAAAAAAAAAAAAAAAGGGAAAACTGGCAGTTTTCTTCTTTAGATTCATGACCAGAATAGTAAAGTGGTGTCAAACATCACAGGACATTTGGATGCATCCATTAATAAGCAATGGGGAGCTTTTTCAGGAGTCAGGTAGGACTCCTAGAAGCTGCCAGATAATTAGTGGACAAATTATTTTATTGCCATCAGCTATTACTTCTGGTACTAAACTGAAAATTTAAAAAGCATTAGCTAGTCATTGTTTTCATTTCACTTCAGGAAGTCTGCAAGAGATACAACATTCCTTACTCAATGTACAAATTCTCCAGACTTACTGAACTGGGATCAAACCAGCATTTCAACTTTTCTAATAATAAAAGTTTTCAAGAAAGGAAGTGAAAAAAATAGCAACTTCTATTCTCCCTCACTCCTTCTTTCAATTTTTTCTCTTTTTAAGTCTAATTTTACCTCTTTTCATGTTGCTACTGAAAAAGAGAGGGAGGAAAACAAACACAAAGGGAATAAAGCAAAATTTAAACTCTATTCCTGCACTTGGGAACAAAACAGTGCTCTATGGTTTTAAACAATTTTCATTCAGTGAGGAACTGAATTTCCTGGGGATCTTTCATGCAGGTATAATGCTTTGGAGTAAGGACTGCAATCAAACAGATGGGAAAAAAGAGATGCAGCTGTTTTGTGAGGCTGCTGGAGAGCCTGCGAAGAACTGCTGACCACCACAGAGCCTCTGAAGGCCCTCACTGCACTTACCTTTGAGCTCTCAAATTTCTACAACTCTCCTGAGTGCACTCCAGATCACAACAAATAAATTTGTGCCTCCACTTCCCTCAGAAGAATAAACCCAAAGTGTAAGGAAGCCATTGTAAAGCTGACATCAAATTTAACAATTTTGAAACGATTTAATTTATAAACATTATTGAAGTTATTTAATTTGTAAAATTAAAATGCCCATGGTAATGCAGGCAGCAAAAGGAAGGGTAAATGACATCTGCATCGACCTCAAACCTGGATCCACAGCAAGTGCCTCAAAGCCCTGTGGTGTCTCTGTAAAACTTCCGAGTTCCCTGGAGGTCTGACTTCAAGGATGTGGTTTCAAGGAAAAACATTGCTTTTTATTGCTCCTTTAGTAGCACCAGGAACACAGAAAATAAACAGAGCTTTAGGACCTGCTTGAAAGAGGTTTAAGGTAAGGCTCTAATTATACAGAGTTTAAACAGCACACACAAGATTTGAAAAAATATACAGCTCCCTGTAACAGGCATTTTGAACCATGAGGTCAAATCAAGCCAGTGTTGACAAACACCAAGCCTCCAACAAAGGCGGCATCCCCTTTTCTGGTGGCCAGAAATTTTGGCAAGCCCCAAATAAAGGCCAATCTAGCTATTCTAATAGAGCACTGTTCATATGGTTAAAGAATTATCAAGCTCAGAAGAAAAAGCATCTGCCTGTTCTCCCACAACAACAATTTCCGGCCATCCTGCAAGGAGAGTGAGCCCAGCAGTGAAGTGCTACAGCAGCACTGTCATCCCAAATCTCTGCTCCCCTGCACAGGCCTCCCTTTCCCTCTCAAGCTGCAGCTCTTGAATTCACCTGACCCAAAGACAGAACATTTGGGTTCTTTCTGCCTCTTCTAACACACTGATTTGTGGACAAAGCTGGACTCAAGCCTGCCAGGAGATCTCCAGCACACACCCTCCACTGAAAATCCCAAATACGCTGCTGAAAACAGGCAGGCACCTTCTGTGAGAGGCTCAGGAGACTCAAGGGAATGACTCGATAACCCAGATCACATGGCACACCTATTCATTCAACTTCTTGCTCAACATAAGAAACAGCAAACCCCATATAGAAGTAGAGCATTAATCCGTAATTTCTTAAACAGGCTTGAAAAGAACAATCTATTCAATTAAAATGATGCAGCAGCCCACGGGTTAATGCTGATTAGGAAAGGATTCAGTGGAAACCTTTGGAAGAGTTAGGTTGGTAACTGTACTGCAAACCCCAAACTGGGTGACAGCCAGCCGTGGAGCCAGTGGACGTGTCACTGCTGCCCCGTGGGTCACCTACTGGCAAAATAGATTTATGCTCATGAATATGGTAATATAAAACCCAGGGCAAGCCTGAGCTCTCGACTGTTCCCAGATATTACAGAAATGGAGACAGAAATAGAAAAAAAAAAAAAAATCACGGCTTCTGAAGTGTTTTCTTGACCTGCAATAGCACCTCTCATTTTAATATTCATTCATTGACTATGAAGAACCACTGAAGAGAGAAATCATTCCTTGAGGGGGAAAAAAAATTACAAATAAAATAATTTTTTCAGTGGGTCTGGGTAGCTGGTGGTTCACCTCTTAAAGCCAGAGGATTTCTGGGGAAGATAAGAAGGGTCAGCCTAGAAGAAGGCTGGAAATAATGACATCCCCTGTCTCAAGAGCTGCTGCTGTCTGTGTGGTGGGGGAAGCAGGCAGCAGCAGCAGCCACTGCTGGTTCCAGCCGGGTCACTCAGGGCTGTGGGCCCCCCAAAATGAGGGGAGGTGTCACCCAGGGCTGCGGGTCCCCCCAAATAGGGTGGAGGGGGGGCTTTGCCAGCCCCCGCTGCTGCAGCCCGGCTGGCGGCCGACAGGTGGCGTCACTGCGTTCATGTTAAATGGCATGTACTAGAACAGGTAAGTTCTGTAAAACATTCCTTTCTTTTTAAGCCAAAAGCCCACAGGTACTCCAACAAAAAAAATTTTTTTTCCCCTAGAAAAATGACCCCAGATCTGAGGTGAAACGCCGGCCTTCCATGCACCCCAGGAAGAAACACACTTGCCCAACTTCATCACCATGAAAGCGCAGTGAGGAAATAAATCCTCCAGCCAGTCTCACCGACAGGCAAAAGCCCAAACACCCGGGGCCAGCGAGGGAAGACTGGAGCCAGTGCCTCCACTCTCCTTCTCCTGCCTTTTGGGCTGACCTTTAGTCTCCAGTGTTTGGAGGAGCATGGAGGCTTTTCACGCTCTGTCAGCACACCTAACAAGCAGGGCGTGCAAACTCATTGTTTACAGAGGCAGTGCTTTGAGTTTTTCCTTTCTGGCAGCAAAAAGGACCACGGACCTTTTTTGGCCAGGACTGCAAGGATACAGGAGGCTCAGGCTGCCAATTCACAGCCTGGCAGGTTCATCAGCCTGCAGACAGGAGCTTGCCCTGCTCACAACTCAAGCTGGCGAGACACACCAGTCTGGCCAGAGCCACACACTCCTGCTGATCCATGGGTGGGGAGGGCCAGTGCCACCCTCAGGCATGGCAGCCACTGCTACTCAGTTTGCCACTCACTCTCCCTGCCAAACGTGGCAGCAGGGCCAGGGCTGTGCTGTCCTCACCAGTGGGGACGGACTCATGTACTTTCCCAGCCCAGTCAGCACCAAGCACAGACATTTGCAGTTGTGGCTCCAGTGCCAGGAATAGCAATGACACCTCTTCTTGCTAAATAAGCAGTGCAGGTAGTCCTTTTGCACCACAGACTCTCTGCAGGCCATGTCCTGCCCCAGTCTTCCTGCAAGAACAGCTTAAAGATTTGTAAAAGCACTTGGTGAGTAAAATAAGTCCCCCAATACACACAGCCCTGCTGCTGAGCCACCGAAAAGCAAATTGGACGCTGTATCCCCAGGTCCACTCCAAAGAAAGCTCTGCATGTTTGTACACATACTGGGTGGGATGCATGGGCTGGTTTTGGGGTGCAGCTGACAGCAGCTCCATCCCAAAAGCACCCCGAGCTGGATGGCTGCAATAGCATAGCACTATTGATCCACGAGATGGAATCTGCACGTTCACATGGAGGACGAATGAGAAGGACCAGTAAAACATGTGGGTTGTGCTGACAGCCAGTCCCACGCTCCCAGTACCTTTCCAGTTACAACAGGGAATGAACACAACTCCCACCTTCCTAGTGGGGACCCTTTACATGGACCCACACCAAAAATAAAGAATAAAAAAAAAATAGTATTTAAAGAGCAGGTTCTGGTGCCAAGGGTTTAGTGGTGATCAGCAGCACTTCCACCATGACCAAGAAGGGAAAGAAAGGCCTTGCCTCCAACCTCGGTGAGAAAGCACAAGGAGAGCTGGCAGCAGCCCTCCTGACCCGCTTCTGGGGGTCAGCTGAGTCTTGATGCTTCAGCAATTGCCTTTGCTGGACTCGCTCCCAAGTCTGCTGGGCTCTTCCCAATCCTGCAGAGGCTACAGCTGAAGCAGGGAGCCCCGCTCTGTGCCCTGCAGTCAGGATAATTATGCCCCGTGCCATGGCACTTCTCTGCCTGCCTGCCAAGTAGCAGAACCCTCCCTTAAATCTCTGTTGTCAATAGAAAAAAGCTCTTTCTCCAGCATCCAGCTTTGTTCCTGTCTCTGATGTGAGTGAACCCCCCTGGACTGGCACAGTCCCTACAGCACGGTGCTCCCACGATGGCTTGTTTCACAGCACAACAAGAGCTGCTTACACAGGGCAGGGCTCCCACTTCTGTGCCCACTTGGGTCCCTGCCCAGACTCACCGAAACCACCTGCCTTAGAGCAGTAGGAGAGTGGCAAATTTAAGAGCTTCAGAGTGCCAAGCAGATGTGGGGATTATTTCAACTTCATGGTTTCCCGGTGCCACACACACACTCCTTGAAGAAATCCCTTAAAACTGTCTGCTTCCAAATAACCTATATACATCACTGGCTCCAAAGATGACACATGATGAAATGGCCTTACAAAACAAATCCTTACATTTCAGCCCAGCAGAGCATCCAAGTGCACAGCAAAGCCAAGACAAACACAGCACAGCTTTCGCCTGGAAACGTACGTGGCTTGAAAATCCCCATTGTTGCTCTATCCCAGAAAATGATTCATCCTCCCCACGGGGTTTTGCCTTGCCTCCGCACATTTCGCAAGGCTCCTGGCTTTATAACAGTGCGGTGCACGCGGTGACTCCTGGCAGATTCCTCAGCTCGCTCGAGAGCGAGGAGGCAGCAGCTAATCCTCCTCACGATGATTTTCCTCCTGCAGCATTTCTTCCTGCTGGCCATAGACTTACTGCTCGCCATGACCCTTTCCTCCTTCTTTTTCGCCTTCGCGTGCATTTCCATCACGTTTCTGACCTGCTGCATTATCATCTTCTCCTTCAGCACTGTGGAGAGGAACGCTGATGTGAAAGGGAGCGCAATTGTAATTCTTGTGTCCAACAGTTCCATTGGGAGGATGTTTGCAAAGAACCTGGATAGAGCAGGTTTCGGGGTGTCTGCTGCACAATGGCCTGCTCCAGAGAAGAGGACAGCGACAGAAGAGTGCTTGTCAAACAGGGAGGTAGCCCAGCTCCACCTGACTGAAGCTGAGTATCAGAAGACAGTGAAAACCTTCATAGAAAGCCACTTATCCCTGAAAGGTAACTTTTAGGGCAAACTTGTGGATTGTGCCTACTGTAGAAATTAAAATGTGCAAGATTGTGAGATTGTAGTTCAGCAAATGAGAAAGGCAAGGATGTTTTAGAAAACAGTAATAACACTCTAACTTTGCCTTTGTGCAAAACAAAAAATTTGCTTTTTCCAGGGGAAAGAGCCTGCTTTGGTGGCTGTGAAAGGCCCCAGTAGACCCCTGGAGGAAGGCAAGGTAGGCCAAGGAAGGAGGGGGAGAAGGTCCTTCCAAGGCAGAGGGCTGGACTTGCCCTGAGAAGAAAACACAAAGATGAACAAGGGGGAGCAATGCCCAGACAGTGACCTGAGATGAAGGAATGTGTCTGATTTTTAACCTCTTCTGGGTTAAAAAAAACCCCAACTGAGTTCCCTCTTGACTTCTTGGCTGCTGTGGGATTGGTAAGAGTCAGGCCAGAACTTTGTGTGGCAGGCTGGGACAGTGTCCCTGAACCACGCTGCCATGATTTCTGTGGGAATGCAGGACCGAAAGCAGCCTGCAGAGCTCATCCAGGACAACATGGGGCAAGTGTCCTACTGAGGGGATGGCTGTAAGCACTGCTGGGGCATCTCCCTGGTTCTTTCTGTGAAGGGTGCCAGTGGGATGACTGGCTTATGCCCTGCTGAGTAACCCCAGCTATCCAGGAGTCTGTGTCCCCACACCCATAATTTTACACCTCTTGGGAGTGACAGAAAATTCACCCTCGGCCATCAGGGCTACAGGGTTACATGGGAAAAGGCCAACCCCTCTCCTCCACTGTGAACCTACCTAAGGGCCCTCTGAGCTGCAAAGCTTTCTCTGTTTCCCCATACTGCCTCCTTCCTTCTCCAGCTTCTTCATCCCTCTCCTCCTCGCTCTTCTCTCTGTGGTTTCTCCGAGGTTCCCTTTGAGGTCTCCCCAGGGCAGCCTCTCTGCTTGCTCACACTGAGCTGAGATCTCAGACAACACCCACATCTCCCCAGGACAAGTAAGACCCTTTGCATTGCTGCCCAGCACTGCACGTTGTCTTTGTGCTCCCAGGCCTTGCAGAGGAAGGACATTTTGGAAGTCAGAGCACACACCACCAAGCCTCCCGTAGTGCAGATACCTCACAGAGAGGCAGTAGGAAACCCCAGCCAACACCTGCTGCTGGCTGCTGCTGTTCAGGACACAGTTCTCTCACATTTCTCTTCTCCTCAGAGGCACCCAGCAGACCAGCAGTGCCTGTGCAACTCTGCATGGCCCAGGATATATCCCCCAATTCACTGCCTGCCTGCAGGCTCCAGAAATGGGTCCTTGCACACCAGCACTGAGTGCTCAGCTGCCTGCATGAGCATT
Organism: Mystacornis crossleyi; assembly: GCA_013400655.1. Taxonomy (NCBI): domain Eukaryota; kingdom Metazoa; phylum Chordata; class Aves; order Passeriformes; family Timaliidae; genus Mystacornis; species Mystacornis crossleyi. The sequence continues at coordinate 27,664 of VYZQ01027452.1, read as the reverse complement.
TAGGCTCATTTACCCTGGGAAAATTAGTCTGGTGAAACCTTCCTGTGTGGACAAGGCCTAAAAGCTCCCCAAGCTGAGTATCAGCATAATCCTGCTCTGGAAATGAACAACAGAGCGTTTCCTAACAGTAATGGTCTGTGGGAGCTGGTGATTTCTGTGGGCCTGTGCTATTCTAATTAAATGAGACTCTGGCACAGTGCTAGCTGCCTTTTTTTGCTCTTGACTCGTTTGGTCCCCGTGCTAGTTAAAGGCTTTTACTGGTGTCATGTTTTTTTGACAGGGTAGTCTGTGGTAGGATCCCTGAGGTTTTACATTTAGGATCTCCTGCATAATATTCACATCACAGACATGGATGTTGAAATGTATTTCCCAAGTGCTGACCCAATTGCATGGCAGATCAAAGCAGTATGTTGGGAGGGGAAAAAAAAGACAAATAAAAGAAAAATAAAAAGAGAAAGAAAACCTCACAGTTTTCTTGAATTTCCTTGTTAACAGTTTCGAGTGAGTGCTGGTATCCATTCTGCAAAGTTTACAGTAATATTTGTGGTATGGGTAAGGCAAATGTGAACACTCACCACCAACTAACTGATAAATGAAAGAATTTAAACCAAATCGAAAGCCTGCATTGGTGGGTCCCCACATGCAGTTTGGTCAGCAGGATCTGAACAAGGCCAGGAGAAGAGTTTGTGCTGAAGGGCAGAACCATTACACAACCTTCTCCATTTAAAAACTTCTCTTACGCACTTTGTGTATGCAATTTTTAGTTTCTAAAGAAAGGAACTTCTGCTAGTTTTTACGGGGTTTGTTTTGGGGATTTTAAAAATTATTTGTCCCCATAGGACATTTTTACCATTATATCTTTGTTATTGTAAATAAAAAGGTACTTGTTCTATATAGTCAAATCTTTTGAAATTCATCCTAAATGCTTTTCAAAGTAACACACTGAAGACAGAACTCCCCAGCCAAGGTTCCTTCTAGAATTAAAATACTAAGTATTTTAGCTAGACAGCTAAAATAATCTGGTTTTCATTCTAATACAGGCCTAGCAACCCAAATTTTCAGGAAGGCTAACACCTTTATTTTGCAGCACTGTACAAATTAATGAGGCGCTACCAGGCTTAAGGAGAATGCAACAAAGATACAGAGAAATGCAAGTCAGCTCTCTTCCAAATTCTTCCTTTGCTGTGTGATAGCTTAACTTGGTTCATAAAAAGCCTTTGGTTCTTTTGGGTTTTAGCCTTTGGTGCCTTTAGATCAGATATTTAAACTTTCTCGGTGACCAAGAGGTCAAAGAGACAGAGGGAAAAAGATGAGAGAAGGAGTTTTATTGCTCACCTCCAGTAGCTGAGCTTGTACTATCAGATATTGCAAGAGCTCTTGGCATCGTGTCCGAGTCCTCTGTGATGGAGCTGCTTGAGAAACTGCTGTGCCGTGTTGCTCTTTGGGCAGGTTGCCTGGAAATGCTGGCAATTGCTTCACGATTTTCAGGATTGACTGCAGGGAGGGTGGGGTAGGGCAAGCAGGAAAAAAAATGTAGAGATGGGCAAGACCCAACAGACAGAAATCTGACCTGACTCAAAAAGAGTTCAGACAACCAGGTGCTCATCTGGTTAACTGCTGGAGCCTCTGCTGTCGCAGTACCTCAGGGTTCACCTGATCACACACACAACAGTCACAGGGCTAAGCAAAACCAGCACTGCCTGTGCCAGAGGATCACACAATGATTTGGGTTGGGAGGGGCCTTAAAGGCCACCTAGGTCCAACCCCAATGCCATGGGCAGGGATGCCTTCCACTAGACCTGGTTGCTCAAAGCCCCATCCAGCCTGGCCCTGAACACTTCCAGGAATGAGGCATCTTCTTTAATTCCTCAGGTTCCCCCAGGAGAGAGGATCCTTGCTATGAGCAATGCCTCACATAGCACAGTCTCCCTCTCTTCGTTCAGATCTCTGCTATGCTGAAGTTGCTTGCAAGAGTCCTGTTGGCTTTCACTGGGTCAAGATTTCATTTCTTGTACCTGAATCTCAGATAAGACATGACAACTGCTAGATTCTTTGGTACTCACCACCTTCTCTCTGTCCCTGTCTCTCAAATAGGAAGGACAAGAACTTCTACACAAGCAGAGAACATTATTAATTTGCATCAGTTATTTAATTCCTAAATAATGTTAGGACCCATGGCTGAAAGACTCTCTCACCACCATACTTCACCACGGTGTTTCAGACCAGCTGGAAGTGCACGTTTCCAAGCCTTGTTCTGCAGGCTCCAAAGGGCCTGGAGAGAGCTCCCTATGCAGAGAGATAGGCCAGTGAGAGATACTGGACTGTCATCCTTGGCCATCAGTCCTCATTTCCATGTTGCTGTTGGCAAAGTGGCTCTCATGACTTCTCCCTAAGTTAGGGCAGGCAAGATCACCTTATCATTTGATCAATTTAAATAGGTGCGTTAAGTCACGTTAATCCAGCTGATTACTTCCTTGTGCGCACCACGGGACACTCCTGCAATCTCTGTGAGCAGAGCTGTGAGGGCAGTCATGCCATCCTGGGCAGGTACAGCTGATCCCGAGCAAGGAAAGGTGTCCACAGCACCGTGGCTTGCTCAAGGCTCTGTACTGAGATGCTGACAGAGCTCTACAGAGCATGGAGGTATCGAGGCTTCCAGCAGCCCCGTGGCTCCTTGGACAGTCTCCACCTCTTCCAAACGTCAGGCTGCTTTTGCAGCTCTGCTGTGCAGCTGGTAGCAGTGGTAGACGCTCTCCTGGTACTTCCCCTTGCCTTGCGCCTCTCCTTCAGCATCCCCAGACTTCAGTTTGCCATACAGTTTAGTCCAGGAAGGCACTCTCGGGACAGAGATCCAGAAAGGAAGACCCTACAGTGAGCCTGAACGGGAGACAGAGACATTGGAACTGCTGCCCTGTGTGGCGGATGCACTGTAGAAACTCTTTTGCTTCCTTAGGATGCCAGTGTGGCTGATCAGGTTATTTTATTAGAAGGTAACCTTTACTCACTTCCCATGCTATGCTTACCTTAAGATAAAGGCAAGGCTGTACAGTCGTTCCTAAGCTCAGAGCAGAGGGGAAGTTCAGCTTTCTTTTGGAACAGTATAGCTTAGTGCATGGCACGAGCAGCCGTTCCCACCAGCTGCAGAGATGGATTGAGCAGATGCAATAATCATTGACTGCAATAAACTACAAGGGAGTAGGGATGAGTAAGGCAAACAAAACCATATACTCATGCAATTTTAAAGAGTACTGCATTATTTAACTTCACTCAGCTACAACAACTGCAGGCCACCTCGGATAAATCAGCCCATTTTCCAAGCTGTAAATGACCATGCTTGGACTTATGACTGAAATTAATAATTTTTGCAGCAATGCTTTTTGTGCCTTTAATGGGGGGTTATCCAGAAATCTTTGAAAAACTGGCTTGCAATTATATTGCCTTCCTGTCTCTTGGGGATTTATCAAAACGAGAGAAGCACTTTGTTCCAGCAGCATCAGGGCTATGAAACAACCCAGAGAGAGGAAATAGATCTTACTCTGAAACTATAGGCTGGGAGGAGTTATTTAATTTAACATGAAGGGGAGCTCCCCAGTCAAAGCTTCTTTTAAAAAAGAAGGATCTATGCATCATCTAGAGTCAATCTTTATTTTTCCAAATGAAGCCCTGCATGCAGTACCCACATTTTAGGGAAGGCCAGTTTTCACTTCCTTAGAGTGGTTTTGTAATTCTCTTGTTTGGACAGACAACTTCTCTGCCAAGAGCTGAGCACCCAGGACACACACAGGGAACCTCACGATTAAAGGGTTACATAATCCAGAAAAGGTGCAGCAACACTTCTCCTCCGTCCCCATCCCTCACTCATTGCCAGCGGGCAGAGCCCATTTGGGTTCAAAGCCTCCATCCCAAAGCTTTAGTTTTTTGATTATTGATGGCTGGAGGATCACTGCTCGCAAACCAAGATCTTTAAGCAATAATTAAAAATGCGTGTTGGTCTGCTCTATGTTAAAAACAGGATTATTTATCTGGATGCATTCAGAGCACGTTGCCATGCTCACCACTAATACCAGCCATGAGTACAACATAGAAAGAGAAGGTGGGGAAAGAGCCATGTGCTGCCAAGGCCTTTTTTATCTTTCTTCCAAATCTTCTGTTTGCAGACAGGAACAGAAATGGATCATTTCTCAAAAAGAAATTAAACAGAGCCCAGGCAGTTGGATACTTATGTTATACTGGCTCCTAAATTCTGCCAGAAGCCATTTTTAGCATCCTAAAACAGTACCCTTGTCACACTGCCCCCGCTTAACTCATGTGAATTTTAGTCCTAAACCATAAGTTTGTCTTACAACAACCCCTAGACAAGAGTTTGATTTCCAAGCTGCATCAATCATTAAACCACACAAGACTGAACAATATTTTTAGAGATTGCCAGAAAGATATCTATATTTATGATATGTCATTTTTGAAACGAGTGATCAACACATTTTCATGCAACTGCAGTGGCAGAATTAGAGATGCAAAGTAAAATAAACCCCAAAGTATCTGGGAAGCTGTTTATCAGTTATGCAAGATGCTAAACTAATCTCTGATTCTGGAAGTCATTGGAAATAACCACAAGTGTAACATAACCTTTACACTAATTAAAAAACTTCTCAGACAAAAGCTTAGCTTTGCACCAGTTTAGAAACATTGTTTTTCATTAACCAGAGCTGGCCAGCTTCTGACCAGAAAATATTTTTGAAAAATACCAGGATTAAAGCCCAAAGAGCTCTCCAAATCAAAATAATGCATTTTTTCAAAGAAAGCATGTCTGGACCTGTGTTTTTTTTATGCCACGCCTTACCTCAGTCCTTCAGAACAGTTTTCTAGAGGTCAGTTTTAACAGGGAATGGGAGCCAGGTGAGAAAACGATTCCTGCAGCTCTGGTTTCCCATGTTACTGTGTTGGGAGACAGAAACCTAAACAGTTGTAACACATATGCTTAGAGACCTGATTTGAATTATGGGGTAAAACTGAATATGCACAAAAATCGAACACTTGTGTGCATGATAATTAAATACTTCCCTGATACAAACAAATTATCTATGATTACAGAACTTCTGAGTAGATTATTTATTTTAAAACTACTCTTTTCATATTTCCCATTTAACAAACTCTTTTCCCAACACTTATGCTGCAAACTCCAAGGTAACACCCAAGGATGGTGTGGCACTTTCAGTAGGAAAAGAGGGGCAAAAGCAAACTCTTGTACAGAGTTCTCCTTGCAGCACAACAGAGGACTTGGCCAGGTCTACGGTCAGCTCAGCCCCTGGAGCTTTACTTTGGCCTACACCATTCCTCTGCTTTCCCGGGGCCTGAGGGGAAATGTCTGGCAGGTACAGCCTGTGGCACTAAAGCGCTTAGAAATCCCAGCACGGAGCTGAATTTCACCCCTTGGTAGGCGGACTGAGTTAGGCTGACTTCAAAAAAGTGGCATAAGTTTAGACCAGCAACCATCTGCCACTAGAGGGTTAAAAATCAACCTGTTTTTCACATCTATTGAATCATAAATGCACGTGGTGAAAACATTTTAGACCTGATGCTTCATTATCATTTGTCAAATACTTTGTTCTGACTACGTTGTCAAAAAGAAGGAGTACCTTCCTTCTGTTCTTAGGTGCTTTTTCCTGGTTTCTAGATCTACATTTATTCTTAAGTATTCACTGCTCTGGTTTGGTCAAATAGCTTGAAATCTAGGAGCTGTTTGATAAGAAATTACCCTGCCAGGGAGCATTCATTTCAAACCCCTGACTGGATGTGAGTAACTTTTTAAACTACCAGATTGAAGCACAACAAATAGTTATTTTAAATAATAAAAAGTATTCATATTTCCTCCCATACAAAATATTTATCACCAGAGAACCCTTCCCAGTGGTTATTCCAGACATTTACACCTGTATGTGTCTATCTGGCACAACACCTGACTGCTTCTCCCATAGGCTTTTCCCTCTAGGTCTCAACACTAGTGTTTAAATTCCATTCTGCCTTGTCCTTGAGGTGGAAACATAACAAACACCACAGAAGTCCATTTAAACCTTAGAGCAGTTTAAAATCCATTAGCCCAGAAAATTTTTGATTTTTCTTATCCCGTTCTGGATTTGAACTGCTCTTTTCCTGTAAGAGTCCAAGTGCCTGCCCTTCATTACAGCCTTATTTTCCCCATTCCCATTTTAAGTGGTCATCATTAAATTAACTGAGATGTCACCAATATAAAGCTAAAACCCCTTTCAGGTTACTTGCCTTCCTCTCCTTCCCTTTGGCCACCTTTGTGGTTTCATATTAAATACACTAAAAATGCATTTTCTCTCTTTTGTTGCTACCCAAGACTTGCACAAAATCAGGAAAGCTTTTAGTCCTCATCAGAGATTTGCATTTCCATCCTGTTTTAAATTATGGAGAGCACATTTTCCAATGAATAAACACACTGATGGAAAATTCCCGAGCGGTTCCCATAGCCATGCATACAACATTAACTAATTTACCAGGTATCAAACTGCAAAGGGAGGGACCAGGTCCTTCTTATCCATCCATTCAAGAACAGCAGACTCCAGAGTTATTTATATAAGGTCCAGAAAATAAAAATACAGGCAGAAATATGAGAATAAATTACAACTTAAAAAAAAAAAAGTCTGTAATAATATAACAGAAGCAAAGTCCCCAAATGTTTGGATGCCGGAAACAGAGGTAACAGGAGGAATGCTCCCATCATTCATTTGCTTTCTGCATCCCTCTCTTTAGACCTCTCCAGCAGATTTTTTATTCATGCCACCAGCTCCAGGGCACAGATCACGTCTGTCTGCGTCAGTCATGGGGATACTGATGCAAAACAGGTCGATGCATTGACTCTGCAACTCAGACATTGGGAGCAGGTAAAAGGAGACTTAGCTCTGTTTTCTGAGAAGCAGAGAGGCAAAGTGTTGAGAAGGACAATCCTTGGCTAGGAAAAAAGTGGAGTTTTCTTGGGCTTGTGCTAGGACACTAGGGAGGCATTTTCCTTCATACCTTATTCTGGCTCTCTCTAACCGAGGCCAGGCAGGGCACTTCTTTCCTCAAGCAGGAAGTCAGTGTTTTTCCCCCAGTAGCACCCAGCCTTTCCCCTCTCCCATGGATGCACCGTCTGGAGACAATCTGGACCAGCCACCAGGTTTTCAGGAAATATGGCTCCTAAGCAGACACTGCATCCTTACAGGTCAGAGCCCTTTGGCACCCTATTTTGAAGTTACACAAGCAAACAGACAAAAATCGCCTCTCAAAGGTTATCCACTATAGCACAGGCAGAAAGGCCCCAGTTCTAATTCATTTGTTCTACAGAGTAAAAAACTTTTGTACCTGAATGTGCCCTGTGTGATATTTGGACATAATGGCTTGGCATTACAAAGGGAATAAGTGCCTTAAAGAGAACAGGTCGCATCAAGTGATGGTTTCTAATAAATATAATTTGATTTTTCCTCAAGCGTATTTCTTGGAAAATACTTTGCTTCTAAGAAAAGAAATTTGTTAATGTTTGTCTGATCATAAAATTGATTTGACCTTCTGCAAATAACCAGATTTTCCAGCGGGTTGCTGAACTTTTTGAAGTGCATTAGGTTGTTCATAGAACACAGCTTTCTCCTGTTTATTCTGGACGGCCTCTTCATATAACTGATGGAAACACTTCCAAAGCTTTTGTAAAAATATTGTCAAGGAACTGATTAAAAAAATAAAGATTTGAAATTCCAATGGAATACGTAATTACACTTTTCAGTGGACACAGGGAGGAATAACTATCTTTGAACCAGCTCTGTTTCTAATGCTGTGAGTCTTGCACACTGTGGCCCCCTCCTCCCCAGCATGGATCGCTGCTATTGAGCTCATTATCTTCAGCTTTTTAATTAGAATGGGTTGTAAGTGGCAAGATTTCACCTGTACTCCTATGCCTTTAGAGAAACATCACCATGTAATTCAAGAATGAGCTGGGTGAGTTAACTTAGCTCATACCCTGTTGATTTGGCAGGCATGTATGGGAAGATGAGGAAGCCGTCGATCCTGATATGGGATGAAGGGGCATCAGACACATGCGGCTTACCTGAGAGAAAAACCTCCTGTGAGGGGAAGAAGGCTTTCAAGGCTCCACGTACGAACTGCTTATTGCAGGCAGGTACAGCTGAGCATATTGCATTTCTCTGACAATGTCTAGATGAGGGGCAAAATGTCTTTATAATGTTGCAGCCAATACAGGATTTTTTTCTTAACAGTCTTTTCAAAATTTCAAAAGCAAAGCCCTTGTTTGTAGCCACTCCTCACCAGGGCTGGTCATAGACAGCTTAAAATGTGGCTTTAAAGGTTTTAGCTACTATTCTAGAAAACTCTTGCTCACTCAGACTGGACTTTTAAACAAGACTACCTGGACAGGACAGAGCCAGCATGTGCAAAATCAGCTCTGCAAAGCTCCCACTGTCCCAGGGACCACCTGAGTTCTCTCCTCCTGACATGAAAAATAAAACCCCATGGCTCCCATCAGCAAAATGCAATTCAGTAACTGGCAGCACTGGGCCTTTATCAGATGGCAGAAATTCTCCTCCTGGTTTGCTCTTCCCATGGAAAATACAGCTGCTTTAGAAGCTTGGAAGAGGTGTGTTGTCAGGGATAGTTGTTTGTAGGAAGGAAAACTTTCTGATTAGAAATAACCCTCTAATTAAAGCGTGGCTTTATTTATTTACATGTCACATTCATTTGTAGTTACTTATTGAATTATAAATTACAAACAGTAATATTTAGTTTCAGTTGCATGTGAAATCTCCTCTGCGAGACTGTCACCATTTAAAGGTGTTCTCTGGGCTTGTAGGAGCCTCCACAGAGGCAGGTTCTGGCCCCAGGGAAGGGATAACTTTGGATGTGGTGTCCCAATGCTCTTAGCAAAAGAACAATGACAAAAAAAATTGTAAGATCAGGCAGCTAAGCACTCCTTCATGAAATAGCAGGAAAAAGTAGGCATCCCCTCCCTTCCCAAGTGGTAAGTGTTACACATGAACTATATCCCTGAAAGATGAGGTAAACAATCAAGAAATCTCTCCCAACTGCCCGATTCTCCCCGTCTCTCCTTACTCACCACAAGCCCCTCTGGATCCCAGACAGCCAGTGCTGGGAGGTGCAGCACTGATGGCCACCCTGCTAAACCTCCTGCTGCTGGCTTCCATGACTCAGCTCACATTTGAGGGGCACATTTGCACAGTGTGGAGGGAGCTCAGCCTGTGAGCAGCCCCTTCCCCAGAGCCCTGGTGCAAAGGGCAGCAGTCGGAGTGGGACAGAGAGCAGCACCTCCAAGCTGTTCACTCTGGGAATCCAAACCCCATAAAGGCTGTGCTGAAGATGCCTTTTTTTTTTGACACATTAATGCTGTCTTTTGCTATTGAGTGGTTGAAACAGCATCGCTTTTCTATTTGCAGCTCTCTGCTTCACAGTCCTCTTTCACCCACTGAACTGTGTCCTGACTCTCCTGAAGAGAAGCCCACGGCTGCTTGTGCCTCTGCTGAAGTCCAAGAACTGACAGGTGAGGCAGCACCCTCACAGCTCAGTTACCTGCCAGGGGTAAGCAGCACCTCCTGCACCAGCAGCTCTTCCCTCTGCTGGGACAGGGAAGGGGGAGCCAGGCGGTCGGGAGAGGGCCGGGGAGGGCCGGGAGAGCAGCCTCCTGCAGCACTCTGACACCTGAAGGCTGCTGCGTTCGGCATCACTGTGGCCCTGAGGAGTCCAGCCCGGGGCACAGCAGTAGATTCAAATCGGTAGCAAACAAAGACCAACCAGCTCAGTCTCCAACACCGAGGCAGAGCTTTAACTGCTCTCCAGCCTCTCACTGGATTTGAAAATGCACCATAGCTGTTCTTAAAGGGCAAACCCCAAAATATTCTCTCTTGTTCATTGCTGGATCATCTCTCCCCAGTTCCTGTATTCTCACTGCTGCTGGCTGTGAAGGCTCTTGAATTACTTTTACTCCAGCACATGGCTATGAGAGCAATTGAAATGGTGTTCCCCAAGATCCCTGCTTGAGAGGAAGCACCCAGAGCACCCTATGATTCTCTGGTCCAGGCTTTAGGACAGGAGAGAGAACAAGGAAAAAAAAAAAAAAAAAAAGCCAGACAAGTCATGAGATGACCTGCCAGTGTCCCCACTGCTCAGTCTAATCTTTTCTTGCTAAAGGGGAGAGGGTCCCTGGCTCTCCATCTAACACTACCGGAGGTGTCTGGTTCTCAGCAGCGTCTTTAACCTTTCTGAGTTCAGGGTCAGGCCTGAGGATCAGGGCCATAAAGCAGGCTCTGGATGCTGCATGGAACACAGAGGTGGATACAGCCTGTTAGCCCCTGCAGCAGCTGGGACGAGGCAGGACACGTGGCCAAACGGCAGCAGGGATGAACGCAGCGAAATGAGTGAAGAGCACTGAAGAGCTAAAACTCTCCCGCTGTCTTTCAGCCAGGAAGGAAACCCACGGAGCACTACACATTAACACTGTCACACCACAATGAAAAACAGGAGCATAGCTGGGATCAGAAGTGACAAACTCCTGGCAGCAGGGGATTATGAGCGGTGACTTCAATTGCAAGACAACGAAAAACTGCAGATGAAGACAGAAAACATCTTCAGAACCATGATACTGGTCTCCAGCTCCCTTGCAAGTCTAATCTGTAAGGAAGAGAACACCGAGACACTGATATTTTGGGTTGTTCATTACAATGCTGTACTGTGCACACTGGGATATGCGCAGAGGAAAAAACATCTGAGGTGAAAGGAAATAAAGGAGGAACTCTGCTGGGAAGCAAAACGCTAGGGCTTGGTTTTCATTATCTAAAGCCACAACTCAGAACTGCCTGACTGATGATAAGAGATGTCACCCACCCAGGGAGCTGGATCCAGGGAGGAAAAGGAAAGCTTTCAAAACAGCTTCTGTAAGACATTAAACCAGCTTAATATCAAATCAGACTGAAAACAAACATTTTAATTCCATAACATCAAAGCACGGAGAGGGAACATGCTAAAGCAGAAAATTCCTGAATTAAAAGCTTGAGGTTTTAGTCTTTACATATTTGGCAAATAACCAGTTACATGAATAATGCCAAACCCAGATATTCTGCAGAACATCCCAGGAAATGTTTCCTTTAATCAGAACCCTGCTTTAAGCCAATGCTGTCAACTCCCTCAGCGCAAAATCCACTCTGTGCATGTAACCCTGTACAATTTCAGCTGATTACCATCATTTTCTCCTGCAAAATATGGCAGGGGACATGTGTGGGCTGCTGCATGGCTCTTGCTTCTCTCCCAAAGTGACCTTCAAGCAAAGGATGCTGCCTGCTTGTATACACTGTAGTATTCATGGTCTGAAATTAGACACATTATGTGAGCAAATCTCCTGAAGACCTCAGTGGAAGTTTTGCTGGCCTGAGGACTTAGGAATGGCCTACATTTGTTTATAAAGCTTTCCAGTCCATTGGGATACAAGGAACTACTGTGTGCAAGCATAAAATTATGACCGTGAGGCAATACCACTATGAGATAAATTATAATACAACTGCACTTAAAAGTATGTTTAACACAAATTAGTTATATCAAACTAACACTGGAGTTATAGACTGCTGAAGCTGACTAAGGGATCTGAGTACCCAGACGCTTTTAATTTGAGTGGGAATGAGGGATTTGAATTCCTTAAATAGTGTTGAATGTTTCATCACTGACAGAGAACACAAAAAAATAAAAGCAACTGGCTCTTCAAGCCTACAAACCGGGCCAAAAGATTCTGGCAACATCTTTTTAGACACATCTCGCCAAACACAGAGCCATTAAAATTAGACATTCAGAAATTCCTGAAAATATTCCAAGTCTTGATGAAGGTTTTTAGAAAAATCCCAGCAATTCCAACATGTTTTTCAATAGATCATGTTGATCCATTTAATAAAAATGTACTTGGGCTGTAAGAGTCTGCTTGAAGAAAAATAGCTTTAGCACCAAATCCTGCATCCTGCAACTGAGAACAGAAACAACTGACCATCCAAGACCTGTGCTTTCACCTCAATCTCAACTGCAACACTTCCATTTTTTTAACCTTTTTAAGAAAGCATGGAATTGCATTTCAAATAGAACATACTTTCCTGGGCAACACTGTAAAATTATTTCCCAACAGAACCAAAATGTTAGTGGTGATGGAGAAGCAGAGGGAAGCTGGTTACATGAACACATCCTTTTAGCATTTTAAATTATGTTAATAACTAGTCTACAAGCCAATATTATTCCTTTATAGATGTCTGCATGCCTGTCAAAAGATACTAAGAGGGAATTGCCTTGGGTTAAATACTCTCCAGCACTGTCACTCCCTTAGCAGCAGTCTCTCTCTATTTTGGGGGGCACTTTCCTCCTGACATTCCTCTCCTAAGCAGGGGTCAGCCACAGAAACAGCTCCACGGAAGCCAGAGGAGGCACTACCCACCTCCACAGTGGATACTAGGAGGTGTTTCAGACAGCCTGAGGCGAGAAATTTCCTTTCATGTGTTTATTGTATTCAGGGAAGGACAAAGAGGGAGGAGAAGGCAGGGAAGCAAAATAATGATTAGTGTAATGGGATTTGCTATTCTTGTTAATAGTTTAATCAATATAAACATATACCGAACCCTCTTACGTGCCCGCCGTGCTCAAGTGCCTCTATATTTAGCTCAATATTCTTAAGCCATGGTTAGTATCACCTGCATCTCTACTGCCCACTTCAGCACCAAAAAACAGAGCAGGACTGGGATTTCTTGTGTCTAAAACTCAGCCGTGCACAAGTGACCATGCCGCGGTGTGTCCTGGCTGTGCTGGATACTCCAGACACACCATATGGAGGTGACAGGTCTCAGAACAGGTGGGACTTGCTCAGTACGAGCAGGATAATCTTACGGGTGCTGTGCTCCAAGTCTGCTTGCACCAGACTCGCAGGTGGAGCCACACGTGCTTCTCACCTGCACTGGAGACAGCCCGACACTTCCAAGGCTTTGCAGACCACACACACTCGGATCCTGTACGTGTCACACAGCTTTTCCTTGGAGGAATAACTTAGCAGCAGCCCCTGACTTGAGAGTTCATCAGTGAGATACTGAAGAGGTGCAACAGACAGGAAAGCACAGTCACAGAGGGACGGGGCAGAACTGGGCCCAGCACCCACGGAGGTCACTGCAGTGAGGTTGGTGGTGCCCCTCTGGCTTTGCTGAGTTTTGCCCTAGAGCAGTTGTATTTCCTATTTCATACCATGTCACTTATGGGATGTTACTGGCATCATTCCACAGGACACAGCAAGTGTTCTAAGGAGCCACAGGCCTTCCTTACAATCCTTTGCCTTGATTTTAGGCAGAGAGAGAAAGTTTGCCTTAACTTTTGCTTCATCTCTCTAAATAGATAGTGCCAAAAGCATATATAAACATCCTATTGCTGTATCAGTATAAAGCTCATTTAAAAGGCTTAAAACTGACTTTGAAATAAGCTGAGACAATCTCCAAACTGACAAGTGCAAGGCAGGGGGGAAATAATCTCTACTAAAGGCAGATTTCCCTGCAGAACAGCTTTCCCCACTGCCAAGCTTGAAGGGAGGGGGCACTCTCGCATCCAAAAGCTGTCCCCACAACCTCACGAGAGGGAAGTTGTGCCGTTTATAGCTACTAATCTGTAAGCAGACACATCACTGAAACAGTGACTGCCACAGGCAGCATCTGTCCGAGGACCCTGGATTCCATGTCCCAGAGCACAGGAACTCGGAAATGGTAAGTTCCAAGATTAGTTTGCTATAACGCGTCTAATTTATTCTGGCATTCCCTAGGGATGAAAAAAAATAGCAAAAAATTACTATGGGCAATGCTGTTGTATCAGCTCTGAGAAGCTTGAAAAACCACAACAGCGAGAAACAATGTCTTATGGGTAGGTGAGATATTTTGGCCTTTTAAATATTTTTTTTTTTTAATAAGAAACAACTTACAAGTTTTCACTCTGGCACTTGGANATTTATTTTGGCATTCCCTAGGGATGAAAAAAAATAGCAAAAAATTACTATGGGCAATGCTGTTGTATCAGCTCTGAGAAGCTTGAAAAACCACAACAGCGAGAAACAATGTCTTATGGGTAGGTGAGATATTTTTGCCTTTTAAATTTTTTTTTTTTTTTAATAAGAAACAACTTACAAGTTTCCACTCTGCCACTTGGATGCACTTTGCACTGCACTGTGTCACAGGTCAGCTCATGCCCAAGGCAAAGCCTGAAATACCATTCCCCACTGGAGCGGCAGGATTGTCACCACACAAACACATTCAAACAGATGCAAATACTGATAACTCAGCAAAACAGGAAGAGTTCCATGCTTCCAAGGAGAAGCTGAATAACAATTCTATCTTGCCAAGGGCCAGCAGAACAAATCTCAAACACTGATCAAAACTTTAAATACCCACTGCTATGGCTGAATCTTTGTTTCAGAAGAGCTTTCCCACTTCCCTGGCTCTTTTCCAATGGATGTGAGAACCTGTATGTCCCCCTGTATGGACAGGGCAGTGAAAATGACAGGAGCATTACAGAGTGTGACCTGGGGAAAAGAGTAAGCCAAGGGGTCTGGAGTCCTAATCCAGTGTTCCAGGAGCCCTTTATATGCCAGACAGGTTTTGGATAATGCTGCTGACCAATCATGTCCAACATTTGAACTTGAATATTTCTGTCAAAAAAATCTTAACATTTTCAAGAGTTTGGGCTTAGGAAACTGAAATCAAGCCCATTAGACATTGGCTGTCCCACCACTTAGTCAGTTCTCCTAATGAGGAGAATTTGGTGAAACTTCTTTCTTGGGAGCTTGTTTATAAAGCAAGTTCAGAAGCCAAGCAAAAATTCCAGTTACCTTGGTTATTCCCTGTTTGTAGTACTACTTCTGCTGCTTGGAGAGCTGTCAGAAACCTGTTCTACATTACTGCTCCCTATCAGCCTCCAAAACCATCACTGAGGGGCTGAGGCAAAGTGGAACAAACCCAACTTGTACATCATACACTAATTATCAAGTGAGCTTCAAGTTAGATATTGTGATTTACTAGTTGCAGCATGCACCCTCCTACCCTGTTCTTACATTTCATACTTGTTACACAAGTAAGTTACACATTTAATACTTCCAAAATGCAAAACCTTTGGATAACTAGAGCTATACTGCTGAGAAAAAAAGATTCCCTTTCCATCGATATGAGATTACAGGTTCCAAGTTAAATCAACTTGGATTCATACTGATAGATGAGTCTAAATTAGCCCTAGTAGAACCAGAGGTCTGGAATGGATTTCCAGAGGTTATTTAGTCCACTGGCTTGTGTAGGGGAGGACATGCATAGACCACTCCTGACAGACTTGAGCTTATTTTGAAAGAGTCACAGACCTCTCCCAGGGAATCTGCTCCAGTCCATCACACTCCCTTAGTTATCAGATTAATTACTAAAAATAAAGTGCCCTGATTTTCCCTGGAAGCAATTCAGCCCAAAGATTCTTATCTTAACTGCCAGGGTCAGGAAGACCAAATTATTGCCTTTTTCCCCCACAGCAGCTGACAGTGTTTTGGGGAGAAATAGAGCCTTCCCCTCAGCCTCCCTCTCCTGAGGATGAAATCCCCTCCATCTTCCCTAGCAAATGGAGCCTTTTGTACCTTGGATCAGTCTTCCTGCTTTCCTTTATCATGCTCAACCCAGTCCAGCTCAACTTTGAAGTACACTGGCCAAAAGCAAATTCTCCTGTTTGCTGGATTATTGCACTTGCCACAGGGGGAACAGTCCTGCTCATACTCTTAATGGGCCTTTTTCTGTAACAGCATGGTATTGTTTATTGATGATCAGCTTGTGAGCCATCAAAATCTTTCATCCTTATTGATAAGTCAACTACACATGTAGCTGTTGGTCCCCAATCTATCATAACTATAGAATAGCCTATAATGAAGAGTTTATTGCAATACACAAATCTGTTTTAGCAGAGGGACAACGCACTGTGCCAGTTGGATGGGAAGCTGCTTTTGGCGGGGTTTTTACCACCTCTCCACTTGCAAACATCATACAGAATTCTAACCCTGCCCAGTGTGCTCACAGCCTTTCCAAAGTGTTGCCAGGTTAAAGTTTAAGCTGCGTGCTCTCTCTTGCATCAGCCATTCCACAGGCATAAACAAAACAGATGCAAAGCAGAATCCCACTCAGACACATCCCTGTCACTCTTCCAACCAGTTTTGCATCCAGATTATTTTCATCTGTCATCATCATAAGAGCACATGTGAAGCAGCTTCAGAACTCAAACCTTTGAGTCTTGTGTCTCAAAAAAACTTATGCTGTCTGTTACTCATCCCTTCAGTTTCTTCTAGGTGCTCTCCAATAGTCTGGTTATTCGTTCCAGTGTTTTTCCAGGCACCAAAGCTAAGCTGACAGGTCTATAATTCTAGACCTGCTTGTTTGCACCACTTTTGGACCTACAGCTCCAAACTGTACTCCTGGGCTTTGCTCCAACAGGCCACTTTAGCACATATTTAATTAAGAGGGAGAGACATCTGTGGCTGTAGAGAGGTTGAGTCACATGCTTATTGCTACACATGTGCTTGGATATTTTTTCTGGTTTCTAAGAATAGAAAAAATTAAAAACCCAAACAAACAAAACCCAACACACCAAACCCAAGCAAAACAGAGATGTATTTTCATACAATGCTTATGACTTTTAGAATGGAAATACCAACAAACACTAAACAATGATTCAGACTTTTCACTCATCCTAGGAGATGATTCTCCAATACCCTGTGATCATCTTCACTATGGTGACTTCTTTTACTACTGTGCTGCTTCATTCTCTTGTTTTGTTAGATCTCTCTCAAATCGCCCATAATACCTATTACATTATGCCTCCAGGACATTCTTCAGCCTTATTAGTCCTTCCTTTTAGGGAGATAATGAATTGATTAGATGTCACTTAGTCTGTCATGAACTGCTATTGACACCTCTTGCAGCAGCTTTCTGTGCATTCCAAGGGTATTTTTAAGCTTCTGAAAGACAGAGCCCTGACAGCTCTGGAGAGCCAGACTAATCTCACTCCCCAGCCAGCTCTGCCCAGATCAGCCCACACCGACAGAGCAATTACATCTCCTGACTTTAAGATTACCTGTAGCAATATCCCAGAAGAAAGCAGCACACTGAAAACAGCCCACACAACGGCGAAGCTCACCCCAAATCCCCTGCTGCTCCCCACTACCACCTCCCAGCTCAAAAAAAACCTCCCCTAACCTCCACCTACGGCAGTTTGCTTAAATACGGCCCTGGATCTGATGCTGCTGCTTAGCACATGAACCACTTACAGCTGTGGAGTGGGCTGGACTCCCCCCACTGGTAATGCCTCGGCTCTGCCAGTGCAGTGGATAATTGGCACTTGGACAGAGCCGCCTGGATCATCAGGTGCTGAGCCCCAGCCTCTAACTCCCATCGGCTTTGCTCTGCTGGGTTTTCCCCGTTTCTTTTGCTGCTTGTTCCTCGCTTCCAAGCCCAGGATGGATGTGGTCAGTCAGGTTTTCTTCCACACCTCTTCTATCTAATTTCTTCATTCTCTCCACATGAATCATTTCCCCAGATCAGCAAAGAGAGCTCAAAGCACACTGCTTATTCCAGACTAAATTTATCTTATGCATACAGAATTGGGGAGGAATTCCAGCTACCAGAGCTCTCTTGCAAGCTAATTATTCTTCAAAGAAGTTTTAGGCAGTCCCAGGGAGCATCTAACTATTGATTTTCTTCTCTGTATAATTTCCCTGCAAAATGTAATCATTCTCCTCCTGTCTCACACTGTCACTTGTCTCTCAGAACAACCTGGGAACAATAAAAGAGTGGAATAGAGGGCACCAAGAAGGGCACCATGAAAAAAATATATCTCTGTACAAGCAGAGTCTGTAAAAGCAAACCCAAGAAACGTCTGTAGACCTTGTTTAATATTCATCAGCCAGTGTAGTGTATAACTGAAACCCAAATGTAACTGTTATGAAAATTCAGGCTAGAAGGAAATCAAATGGAGACAGCATTCTCAGGATGCTGCCATTTCAGAGTGTCTCATTTCTGGATTTCTAGCATAAATGTACCACAGAGAGAAATGTTATTGAATTTATTGGTTACTTACAAATGGCTACATTTTAATAGAAATTCACGTCTTGGAAAAAAAAAAAAAGGAGAAAAGGATTTGGCAATCAGAGACTCCAAGGAACTGGCCGAGTATAAATCTATTCCTAACACACGGTTTTATGGAACAACAAAGTAAAAATGGAATTGAGACCAGCACATCTTAAAAACCCTGTTGTGCAATATTAAGCTAGGGTTTTTCCTCCACCGAGAGGAAAGCAAGCCCTTGACACATGGTTAGCTTCATGAACATTAGGAAAGCCTTCTGATTTCAGAAATTTAGCACCTTTAAATATACCTGTAATCAGAATATCTAGGTGGATACTGACTTCCATGCTGCTGCTTAATTCCCGTGTGCTTGCTATGAGCTCCAGCCTACTTAAGGACACCATCGAATCATCCTTTGTCACTGCCCAGTGAACTGCCTGCTCAGGGACAGCAGGCTGTGGAGCGGCCAGAACCACCTTTATCATAATCAGACCACACGGGCAGGAAGATAAGGGCTTGTTAGGAGGGAACAGGCAGAACAGGGTAGAGCAGTACTGCTTTGCCCACGTCAGTGCTGCCAAAACTCTGTGATGCAAGTTCAAGCCACTCCCTGAGTGTTTTAATCAGGACAGGGCTGCACAAGGCCAGTTCCACGAGCTGCCTTTGGGTCTCTTGACCTTTGGCAAGGATTTGCTCTTCCCTCCTGGTATGGCCATGACAGGGTAAAGAACTGATCTGGATTTCTTCCATGCCTAGGATTAGAACCTTGCAAGACCTGGGACAAATGTTGGCTCTGAGGCTGTGCCGCCCAAACTTGAGCCTTGAGGTTTAATCAGGTTTTGCCACCCCTTTTCCTCTAGATGTCAAATCACAGTTCAGGAGGGGAAATGAAATGCTTTGGAAAGTAGAACACACAATTACCAATTGTGGTAGGTTTTTTACTCATTTTTTTCAGACATTTCCAAGTCTTTCCTGTTTCCCTTAGGAAAATAACTTCTTATCAGAAGCTATTTCATGACAGAAAAGGAAAAGCTATTATCAGCTTAAAGACATAAACACCAGCTGAGCACATTTAGGTAAACTGTGTTCTGCTGCTGCTGCCAGGCTGAGGAGTTGGTGCTCAGAACACAGCTCCTTTCCTATGCCAACACTTAGCTATGCATCCTGGCATTAATTATTTACCAGCCTCCATGTGACACGGGGCTTTCAGAAACAGGGTATTCTTTAGCAACCCAGTTAAGAACTCAGCCTCCAAATGTTCTCAGTGCCTCGGGAATGGCTTCGATTCTCACTGGTCTGAAACGCAACCGTGGCCATCCCCGTGCACTGCCAGAGCAACACCAGTGGGCTCTGCTCGAAAGGAAGTTGGTTTGAGGTGGGAACGCCATCACAGAACTGGGCTGCTCTGTCACACATGGTCTAAATTTGAGTCAAATTCCTGTTCCCTGATTGTCTGGCACCCTTGGAAATCTGCCAGAGTTGAAAAGGAAACGCAATACCACCAGAGGAAGGGAATGGCCAAAACCCATATGCAAAGTTTATCATTAAAACCTTAAACCCAAAGTTCCAAATCCAAAGGTTTAAAGTTGTGCTTTGAGCCCCCTGTAAGAAGCATTAAAAATGACCCAATTTAGAGTGACTCTGAGCAGCTGGAGCCCTGTCAGGAGGCCTTGAACATTCCCTGTGCTGCTCCAAAGCATCTCCCTTACATTTGGGGGTCCATTCAAAAAGTGGGCATTTGCACAATGGCAAGAAGTACCCTGGAAAAATCCCTTTAGGATTCAAAATACATCTATTTTCACTTTCCCAGCATTAACAAGAGCACTGTCTCCTTCACCTTCGGGCATCTGCATGCCAAGAAATGAGGGCAAGATGCACAGATGCTGCAAGCCAAAGGAGAAGACAAGCTGGGAAGAAGCCAAGCTTCACCCAGGAGCACAGTGACATTTCAGAACATTATGCTTGGGATGGTGCCAGTCCAAATGATCTGTGCATTGCCTGGGCTGGAAAAGTGAGCCCCTGTACTCCTGTAATGGTGCAGTTGCAATTTCTTACCAGTGATGCAACTGCTAGGGGAGGCAAAAGTCCCAAGCCAGGGAAACTGCTCAGCTCAGGGGTATAGGAAAACACCAGCTTCTGAAAAATGGGTCCTGTACGTTCTCATAAAAGTAGGACTATATGAGGAGGCAAGGGAAAAGGGCTTAGAAACTGACCTAAACAATAACATTTCCATCCTGTTATCCTCAAAGAGCTGGTCCTGCCAGCCCCTCTGAACTCAGAAACTGGCTGTGCTGTCTCAGTGAAGGGCCAAGGAGGTAACCCCATGCAGTTGTTCAGAGATGTCAGGCTGCTCAATGCTTCTGGCAGCTGGAGACTGAACTGTGTCAGAGAAGTTCTGTGGGTTTTGCAGGAGGAAACCAGACCTATTGATTAATTCCTTTTGCAAAATGTAGGTGAGATTTGGAACCAGAGGCAGGTGGGTGAGTGGTAGCTGCTGTCTCTTGAGTCATTCTCTGCGGGTCTCAAATTGCATCAGTGAGCTTAGCAGCAGATTTCAGTATCTCTGTTTCTTCTGCTCTCTGCTGTCTACAGTACGGCTCCTCTTGCACCCCTCCAGCTCTACAATGGAGTTGACTTTTGACTTGTATCTTAAAAAATTCTATTTGATTTCTATTTAAAAAAATGAAAACCTTCACATATTTCCATCCTTCGGGCGCCTTTTTTTTTTTTTTTTTTTTTTTTTTTTTTTTTTTTTAAGGTGGCAACAGGGTCTGCAAGGTCTGCACACAGGACAACTCAGACTTGTAAAAGAGGAAACCAGGCTTCTCTGTCACATTTGTCTCTGATTTGACTTCTCCTGCACTTCCTTACTCATCCTTGTGCCCTCACTACCAGCTGATACACTGTTAAGAACAGGTAAATGATAGGACAAAATTGCAGAGTGATTTCCGTAGAGCTAGTTCCATTACAAATTGGTGTCTTGGCTCCTCCAGCCTGGACCTACTGGCAAATGAAGTGCCACCTTCTGGGTTGTCCCTGAACAGCTGAACACAAGGCCACTAAGAATGTGAACCCTCCAGTCTCTGATTTATACCCTTAGCTAGAGAGGGATGACGGTAAAATCATCCACACCTTCCCTTGTTACCGGCGTTTGGCAGGATGACAGACCTGGTGCTTTTCAAGCAGACTCTTGGCTGTGCTGGCTGTACCTCAAAGCACAATCTGCCCTTCACATGAATGTCACCTTACTCTAGAAATACGCAGCGATCTGGGGTTATTCAGCAGCTGTATCTCCGCGGGCTCGGTCCAGGATGAACAAACACAAGCCCTTCTGAGGTCTAGAAGCTGATGGCACCACGGAGCAGGGAAAAGAGATGCTGCTTTTGCTAAGTCAGAGAAAGAGCAGCACCCTCCTGTGCTCATGTGTATTTACTGCACTGCAAACTCAGAGCTCTTTTGCTGCTCATCAGCACGAAGTATTTTTTGACCATCTGCCTCCTAGGTCTCTCTCATTGCACACCCCTCCAGACTGTGTTTTCAGGGATGTACTTTCCCGCTATTCCTCTAAATCATCCCAGCCTGCCTGGTTTCTCCGCGGTATTTCCCGCTTGTCAGTGTGTCTCACCTGCTTCCTGCCCATCGGATCCTGCGGTGCAGGTCAGGGCTGGCACATCCACTCGGCACTATCCGCACCCTTAAACCTGGGGCAGAGGGGGCTGCCCGGGGCTGCAGGGCAGAGGCCACTTCTGCCTGCACAGGGAAGGTGGAAGGTGTTCAGGACAAGCCTCTTTTCCTGCGGGTTTCTCCCGCACAGGCTGCCACCTCGTGGGCATCGTCTGGCACAGGCGTTTTCCTGGAAATGGCAACTCCCGAGTGCAAAGAACTCGTTGCTGTCAATAATCTGCTCTGATGATCCAAGGAAACCGCAACCTTTCTGTTCCTGGCTTGGGAAAATTGTAGAAGTGTAGAGATGATAGAGTTGTTCAGCTTCTAACATGGTTGGTGGGATAGATTTTCCATAAAAATAAGAGCTCTAACAGGCAAATCCATAGGTTCCACTGTGGAATATTAGTCAGAAACAGCACTGGCACACTTCTTACTCAAAAGCTGCCTCTGTCACTGTAGGAACTCCTTGTATGAGTCAGATTTCACATTTCTATCTATTGCATGGTGAGAATCTGCAGTCAAATCAATGTAAATATGTCCTCTGCTTTTTCAGGCACTTATTTAACAGCATTCATCAAAATTACTGAAAGTTAATTCTGGGCAGATTTGGAGTGGGATATTTAGGGCCTACGCAAACTTTTAAAATTTGCTAGTTCTTCTGCTGGATCAGTTTATCATCACTGAACTGATTTTCTGTCTACTCTGACACCACTGGAATTGCCCAGCAGTGTGACAGTGTAAGGGCTTTTCATCATTTGGGAAGAGCCACTGTGTTCAAACACATGCTGTTTCTCAAACAAAAGTAACTTTTAACCAGAGATAAATCCTGATTTCATAATGTTGTGCCCCTTTGTAAGTAATCCTCAGGTTCAAAACAGTTTACCTGATGAATCTGTATCTGCACTGTGTGTCTAAGGTGAAAATATGTGCGGGAGGAGACCATTTTGATTTCAGCACTTTCCAAATCTGGTCACAAGGAAGAAAAGGAGACTTGATCTCACCTCATCCTTATGCTCCATCTCCAAATGAAGCTTTCATTTTGCTATGCTGGGGTAATCCTTCCATGGTAGAGATGGGTATTAGTCTGTGTGGAGAAGCAGTCTGAGCATTTTTACACCCTTCGGATCATTTTGCAGTAGCATTTGGAAGTCAGAATCATCCCACATTTGCCTTTCAAGTCAGAAATGAGATACAACAGTGTTTAATTTTTTGTTTGTGTCTGGAATGCGTTAATTGGAAGGTATAGGGTGTCCTTTCACTTGTCACACTGCGCCTGCACGAGGATACTTCAGCTGAACCATCTGTCCCTGAGCCAGGGGTGTTCCAGCTGAAAAAGGATCAGTCACTTCAGGTTAGAGAAGATGGCACATTTTCCTGCTCGGAGGAGAATTTCCCTTCCATCTCTCTCTCTTTGTTTGCTTCTACTCCAGTACTGCCAAAAAGGACTTAATCCTAGGGACTTACTAAAATAACTTCTGACAAATGGAAGACTTAATCTCTGGAATAGTCTGGACACTGTATGCAGTGACAAGTATTTGAAAATGTTTCATGGGTAGAGATATTTCTGCCTTGTCTTTTAAATAGAAGCCGTCTCCCTTTTTTTGACACACTGAGAATACACGTGGCATCCTAAATCTGTTTTGTCAACTGAGTCCAGGGTTTTTAAAAATATGCAGCAAGACTTTAATACAGCTCATCACATTATACAGAACCAGACATCCTGCTTAGTCTTCAAAGGCTCGATATTCCCCATGCACAACCCACATGCAACTGCTGCTGTCTAATTACATGGAATGACAGCCTCCCATTGGCTCCTTTCCTTTGACACCACGGCAGAGCCTTCTCCGGCTGAATCCCGAAGTAGGACGCACAGCTTGCCAGCTCTAAAAACTGCAAGCGTTTCTGTTCAGACTGTCTTGGGCTGATTAACTGCACCAAAACCCCACTATTTTGATTTTCGTCCTGGAAAGCTACTTTTCCCAGTCCTGAAATGCCTGCAGATGCAAATTCAGTGTCAGCTTTTTGGATAGCTGCAGCAAGCAGTGTCACTTGTGTGTTAGCATTGGAAGTAGGAACTTATTTTGCTGACCTTCCAGATGGGCTGGTCAAGATGACTTTTATGGGTTTTTTTCTGTTGGATAAGCATAATTTTCACCAGCATCAAAAATCCCAGCGGCCTTCTATGCTATTTACTGTACAATAGCAAGAGGAACACTACATGGTTGGGGGTCTCAGCTGACAAGACACAATGGATGACAAAGAGAAGTCGCATTCATGGTGAATTGTATGATACAGCCAGCTCCTACGGGTCAGAAATCCTGATCCTGCTCACTGGAAATCATGAACCTGGCTCCAAAAGCATTAGACTTTAAAAAGGGCATCTGTATTTATTGTTTGCTTGGTTATTTGGAGCTTTTAGGAGGCACTCCTGTCACATTCTCAGCGTTTTTCTGAAGCTTTGACCCAGAGGCGCTCTGCACCAAAAGTGATTCATGTGAAACCAAGGATGGCTCTGCAGTTACCTCAAATGACATCAGAGTTTCATCTTTGCTTCAGAACACAAAAATAATAATGACTTCCACGTGATGCTGGAGAGTTGAGGCTGTAAGAAAGACATCAAAGATCATTACTCCTCCTACCCACTGCTGAAAGTCAGCACCGCTGAGCATGGCAGATGGCAAATTTTGAGACAGCTCCAGTTTGCAGTAAGACTGCCAGGAGGGGTAAGAGGGTTGAGGGAACAGGAACAAGAGAATGGGTAAAATAAGAAGAGGTGACTAGATATGAGAATAGGGAAAAATGTAAGAAGATGATTAAGAGCAGAGAAAAGCAACACTGCCTCCTCCCTTCCCTTGCAGCTTGATTTCTACTGGAGCAATGCTGGACAAAGTTCTGTGCATATTATTTAAATGCTCCACAGCAAGCTCTGCTACTCACAGCCACTGATCCTCTGCTCAGGAACGAGGTAAAAGGAGATCTGTCTTCCCTGAAATCAAACTGGAAGTCCCAGGGTGCACTAGAGGAACACAGCCCATCCCAGCTCTCCTTTATCCTATATTACAGAAACTTGACAGTCCCTTAGAAAAGCAGTTTGTGTTTTGAGGATAGGGACAACACAATAACAAAAAGAGATATTATGATGCCTTCCCAGAGAAACTTGTTATTTCACACTGTAGAATTCACTGGGTGACATAGAATAAAACTTTAAAATTTGAAGCATAAGCTTTACAGGTTGCTATTCCCAGAAATGCCCTCAGGAAGAGTGGAAGATCCCTGGGCATATTCTGGGAGCAGAATTGTCCAGATCCCCATAAGTATCAGTCCCTAAGCATCTTCCATTTCCTCATCTACTTCCTCAGAATCCAAGCCTTTGCTTAGACTTGCTACAGGTGAACCACAACTAGCTGGAATTGCATACGAGGTAGAACAGATTGAGATAAAAACTTAATGAGTTTTTAATTAAAGTAAGTTCTAAAGACTGTAGAAACTAGAAAAAGCAGAGTCATAAATTCTAAATGCACATGATCATACTTGAGTTAGGAACAGAATACTGTAAATCAGAGGAAAAGCATTCCAACAAATAGATGAATTTCACTGCAAATATGCTGCCCCGTAGACCTAAGTGGCCTCATTTCCTGGACGAGGTAGTCATGAAGTTTTATTTTAAGTGTGAAGAGTGCAGCTGTAATCCATAAATTTCAGCCTAAATGCCTCTGTTGCTCTGACAACATACTGTTCCTGTTCTCGGATGGGACTGTGTCCCATTTGTGTACCACCTTTTCAATATCTTTTGAAGGTTTTTTTGGAACAGAGACAGCATAAAATTCAGAGGTTAGTTGGGTCACCTCTTAGTCTTTAGGAGAATGGTTTTGTCACTGCCTATGATCCTCATGTTATTAATGGACCATAAAAGCTGAGAGAGAAGAGACTGGCAGACATGGCTGAGAGGTGGGTAGGAGGTATGGAGGAGGAGAATTTGGAATTCCTCCCTGTCTTTTTATGCTAGAGGGAACCAGACAGGGAAGCTGGCTGGAGGACAGGCTGTTATCAGCTCTCATGATTTTGAGGGTTGCGTAATTATTTTGTTAATGTAAAGACAAAGCTTTGTAACTCATGTAGCTGCAGAAGACTGAGTGATCTTTTGAAAGCTAAAAAAGGGCAGCATCACCCAGTGTGATGGAACATGATCAAATAAATGCTACTGAGGACAAATATCTGGATATCTTCTTGGGGGTTTACCATTCCATATCCTACTTTGTCTCCCAGCAGCAAAGCATAGCCTCCTTTCCCAAACCATTCGAGGTTTTGAGTCCTACTGTGCAACGCCTATGGAGAGCTGAGCAGTGCAGAAGGGAGGGAGAGTACTGAAAAATTTAAAGTTAACCTAGGCAGATGTGCAGCCAACAAGAGTAAAAACACAGGAATGCCTTGGCCCCTGGAAAAGCAGTATAAACAATAATTATTCCCTTTCTCCCTAGGATGTCATGAAAAACCCTATGTCAGTGCAAAGGTGTCCCCAAGCAAACACAAAACACAGCTGACTGCAGGGACCACATAATTTCTGGAGACTCCTGGACAGCAGGGCAGCACCAGTTCGGAAACCCCTCTGCCACAACCAAATACAGGCTGTTCACAAAATATGAACAGGGCTGACTGGAGAGCCACAGGGGTGTAGTTTTGGCAAATATTTGGGACCTTCCCTCTGTGTGTTAAGACCTGCTGCTTCTTCTGCTGCTATATATGTCAATGAATGACTCTGCCCCCTTTGTATTTTTCACAAGCCAAGTTTAAATCACAATTAATAAAGGTATCTGGTTCTTTCAATCATTTCATTTTTACTCAGAGGAGGCAGATATGACATAGTATCCCTTTCAATAGCTGCTTGGAGAGTTGCTCAGATAAAAGAAAGGGCAGAGAAAACACTGCCTAATCACATTTCTCCTGTTATTGTAGCTCTCGGGGATCTTTCTTCCTACGATGTATAACTGTCACTTTAGCCTATAAGAAACAGACATTTTCTTTCACCACGGGATAGTGTAGGCACCCTGGAGATAACAAGTCATAGACCTGAGCCATAAAAAACCCACATCAATTTAATACTGCGACATAATATATAACATAAGATACAGCAACTATAACATAATAATGCAGTTGTTTTAGAAATCCCCATCTAGAAACACTCATGGCTGCTTTCATTTGTATCTTGCGGCCAGTCTGTAGCGGCGGGACGGTGTAAACTCAGCTGAGCAGGGAAGTTGAACTGTCCATACCACTGGATCTCGGCATAACCCAGCTCCCTTTCGCCGGCGCAACTCCAGCTGGCCATGGCACGATGCTTACTGCCTGCGCTTCATTTCTCAAACTAAAAGCGGGGAGAGACCGCTACCCAGCCCCGAGCTTCACCACGATGTCGCCGCTCGGAAGGGCCGAGGACCGGGCGGAGCGCGATCCCCGGCTCCCCGTACGCCCGCGGGGCGGGGGCGGTGCCTGCGGGCGGCCGCGGCTCTGGGGAGGGGATGCCGGGCTGGGAGGGCGCTGCCTGCGGGCTTCCATTCCTCCCTCGCTCCCCCCCACCTCGCTCCCAGACGGCGCGGCTGTGGCGGGGCGGGCGGGATGTGGGCAGCAGCCCCTCTCCTGCTCCTGCTCCTTCTCCTGCTGCTGCTGCCGCTGGCGCGGCTATGCCGGCGCGGCGCGGCGCGGCTGGAGCCGGCCGGGCGGGCCGTGCTCATCACGGGCTGTGACAGCGGCTTCGGGCACCTGCTGGCGCTCCGCCTCCACCGCCTCGGCTTCACCGTGTTCGCCGGCTGCCTGTGCCCCGGCGGGGACGGGGCGCGGCG
>VYZQ01027451.1:34355-51083 GCA_013400655.1 Mystacornis crossleyi | reverse complement strand
GTTTAATTTACTGCTGTGTGCTTGGATACACTCAGCTGTTACTAGAAACAATTCAAATGAAAAATTGCACTTGAAGATATAAGCACGTGTTGCGTTAAATAGCAGCTCCTTCATCTTCTTCTGGTGAAACCTGAAATTGCCTTTGCAGCTGTATAGGAGAAGGAGTATTTTATATATGTCGTTGGTTTGTATTGTTTGCTAGATTACTTTTCAAATTTTATTGCTAAAAATACAAATTTTTTATAATTTCTCTATATTTTGCTGAGTACTTTAATTAAAATACGAATTGAAAAACAAGCACTGAACTTTAGCTTTGCCTCAGTTCAAAGGTATTTGGGTTTGAATAGAGTTTCTTTCCCCTGAAAATGGTCTTACTATACAGAAAGTTTATCGATATCTTAGTGATAATTCTCACTGCTCCAAAAGGTCATGATTTCTAGGAAAGCAATGCTTATTTTTGTTTCTCTTACAAATTGCAGGGTACAATTCATGCATGCAGAAACTCTTATTTATAGCCTGAGGAAAGAGGATTTGTATTTCTGTTGTGTTTATGGTACCAGATTTGTCAGCCCGAAGTTCTCAGATACCGTGCAACTGATCCCAAAAAAAATCAAAGAAACAAATGAAAAAAAATTCTAAGACTAAGGAACGAATAAGAAAAAGGATACCTTTTGACTCATGAGACGTTTTAACTTTTATGGTACATATAAGCCACATTTTCAAATATAGATGTATGAAGTGAATTCTTGGATTCGGGTTTTGATGGCAGTTCCAATAAAAGTAAAATTAATTGATGCCAAAAACCATATGTTGAGGAAAATATTGGATACTGTAAGTAGAATTAAGGAATGGTTTTGTGCATGCAATGTTTTACAAAGAAAGTATTGATCAGCAGCAGTGAAATGTTTTAGGAATTTGTTATTTTTCTCGAATGTTTCACACTGTTTAATTCTTTAAAAGTCCAAGATTAACCTTTCAATGTTTTCCAAAATGAAACTGTTGGGTTTTATACGTGAATTGCAATATATAATTTTTACATCAAACTAAATTTGGTGTAGGTTCTTTCAAGTCACATACTATGCAGCCATGCATGATATGACATTTCATGCCCTTGGATTACAGATCTAACAGTGGAATAAGCATGAGTTATTTAATTTCTTACCACTACTCAACTTGGAACTTGGCACTAACACTTTTTGTCTTGCCACAAAACAGAGGAATTGCTACATGGCTTCTACGCCACACAAATTTTTAAGACAGCTTAGCAGTTAAAGAAGATTACATGCTGAATTGTCTGTTAAAAGTTTTCAGTAACTTTTAGTCTTGGTAATGAACACTCCTATCAGATTTTGCTTGTTACTTTTAGTTTCATTAGAGGGTTGTTTTTTTCTTTCTTTCCAAGTTCCCAAGTCTTTCAGAAGCGATGGCTAATGCTTCAGGCATCTTATCTGGACCTTACAGTGCAGACTCTAAGAGGACAAGTGTTTTTTGGGGTCACAGCAGAAGCAGATGCCCACTTCTTCCTGGACAACACAGCTATGCCAGTGACTCTTCTTTCACTCTACTTTAGTAGAACAAACAAATTTTGTGGGTTTTTTTTCAGCTGTTTCCCCCCCCCTTATCTAACTAATTATGGTATAATATCAGGTTTGCTGAAAGCTCACTAAAAATCTCAGTGCTGGTCAATTCCTTACCTGCATTTCCTGACACAAATCCTTATAAATGCTCTCTTTTTTTGCCTCTTTTTCTCCCATTCTCCATCGGCCTGCTTCATCTGCTTTCTCTTACTGGGCAGCTAACTATTTTCATTTCCTTAAGACAGGGGGCAGTTATTAGCAGTAATACTGACCAAGGATGATTTCTGATCCTTCATCCCTGGCGTGGTATTCTTGTGTTTGACTCTGTTAAACTACCTTCTTATTATGAAAGCTCCAAGAGTTTAATCAACAGTAATGACAAGCAAGCTATAATGGAAACCTAGATTATTTTTTAAGCTTTTTGAAGGAAAATTTTGTTAATATTCTGGCTGCTGATAGGAAGATTTGTGTTCAGGACTTAAGGACGGGAATGAATTACGTAGTATAAATCAACACTTATTCTAATTCAGCTACAATGATTTGTATCAGATGAGAATTGTGTGTTTGGTGGGGTTTACAGGAGACCTGTTGCAAATGATAAGCATCAGAGGCCCAAGAAGAGTGAAGTTGTTGCAGGTCTCTTTGTTGGTGGCACTGGTGGTTACAGTCATTTGGAAGCATTATTCCAGCTGGAACAGCCAAAGAGTCAGTGGCCAATAGATTGTGTGAGCCTACTAGCAGGAATATAAGCACAAATGAAAGGAATATAAGAAATGTTCAAATTTCACTGATAGAAGTGGGAGGTGGGCAATATAAAGATGATTTAAGAATGGCTTTATCCTACAAGGGACGCAGACCTTGAGTAATGAATGTACAGTGACATTCCCAGATACTTCACTGACTTCTTGATTTCTTAAAATTTTGTCTGTGATTAATTGAACCCATACTTCTGTGTTATAAAGTCCTTGAAGCAAATCCTGTGTAAATGCACTCATCAGACAATGGCACTGTTCAATTTCTTTGTCTTCCTCATAACAATCATTATCAGAAGAACAAATAAGCTTCAGCAGACCTCTGTACCGTTTCTTCTGGTATTTTAATCAGTTTTATGTTTATTTTAGATATTCTGGTCATAAAGTCTAAATAATATACTAGTCAATTTCTGTTAAAAGTGAGCCTTTAACTTTTCATGTATAAAGAAAATGCTTTCAGATAATAATGGTAAGTGCTAAAAAGCAGAAAGCAATTAAAGAGCATTGTGCTCAACAATCGAGCAAAATTAATTATGTTTACTCTTATCATTGCAAGGACACCCCCATTTTTGATTTTAAAGGAATGGAGATGGTGAATCTGCCTTTTTCATGTGTATCACCTACAGAAGTTAAGCAGTGTTGGATCTACATAGCTCCAGTGGGAATAAAGCCTGTTCTTTAGTCTGCATTTACATCCAGTTTATTTCAGTTGTGCACACTGACTGCCAAGCACTACAGAGCTAAATTTTAAAAAATAATGTGGTAACATTAATTTTCTTTTCCCTGCTATCTAGTCCATGCTCAGCACATTGACATATTTCTACTGTTTTAAGAAAATAAAAGCAAGTGCACATTATTTGACCATCAATGTCTCATCAGTTTTAACTATATGCTTTCTAAATTGCTTGTGAGACTAAATACGAGCCTGGATGCCAGACTTATGAGTTGGCCATCTGTGGGCTAACAGTTGCAAACTGGTGCATTCTTTCATCAGCAAAATGCTGGCCAGGCTATTGCTTCAGTCAGCCATGGCAGCAGAGGAAAAAAAAAATCAGACAACCCGTAGCATTTATGCATATTCAGAGGAGGTCACCGTGTTCACTCAGTGTCAGCTGCCCATGTGCTCTGGATGAGGCACAGAGCGGGGAACAGCAAGCAGGGAAAGTGAATAATATTACTGAGAGGGATACTTTTATTCTCTGCCAGTCAGTTGAAAGCGCTGTCAATAACAAGCACCATAGGAGAGTAATGACTGCAGAAGACCTCTCTCCCGTAGTGAGATGCTGCAAAGTCTGAATGCCAGACCCCTCCTCTTCTGGCTGTGCAGCAAAAAAAAATTCCCTTTGTTTCATGCGTGTGTGGCTGATTGAAGCTATTGTTTACCCTGGCTCCCTTCTCTTTTTCGCTCCTTCAGGGAAAAGCAAGAGTTGAATTGGGGCTTTCCCTCCTCTGAGAACAGCCCTGAAGGAAATCAGGCCCCTTCCCAATTAAAGACTGCGTTCCCACAGGAGACCAATTTGGCTACTGCCTTTTGTAGCATTCCAGGTTGGGAATAACAAGGAGATGGCAGAAGGAAAAACTGCACAATAGCTGCTGGATCTCACCACTTAATTTCAATGAAGAACATTCATAAGGTTTTCCTAATTTCAGAAATTTACCTGATTTTGAGTACTTGAACCGATGATACACTGTCATTATGGACTGGGGAGAAGTTTGGTCTGGGTAGCAGTTAGCTGCCAGACACCACTCAAAGAAGTCAGAAGTCTGTTGAACAATTTAATGTAGGTTAAGGAAACATAGCACTGAAAAGAACAAAAGAACCCGTGGATAAATTACGTTAGTCCTTAGCAGCAAAACCTGTCTCTGGTTCTGTTGTTTCTTTTGCTATAGAGCAGCAAAAAACGCCTCAATTTCCATGTCGCACTTGCTCCTGGACTTCAATTACAGTGGCTTATGGTGCCACTGTCAGGTGAGCAGGTAGAAGGTTGTCATTTTCTGTAGTGAAAGGAGGATTTTATTAGATTGGAATAATCCTTTAGGTCTTAAAGGGCTGGCTGAAAGTCTGGACCAGCATTTGTAGATGTATCTTAATAGTTACAGTTACAAGTAACACAAAGACAAACTGAAAAAAAAATTAAAATACAGTAAATGGTAGGAATAAGACTGGTGCCAAGTTCCCCACCTCCTCTGTTCAGTTCAATAAAACCCCTTTAGACTGGTGCTTTCTCAACACAGCCCTCTGGGCCTCACTGATGGGCAGCAAGTCTGGGCAGCAGTGCTGGGATCAGCCAAATGGGCAGTGAAACAAGTACAGATGGAGCAACTGTGGGGAGGTCCACTCACAAAACCAGAGCAGAATCTGGCTGGCTGCTTGCTGATGTCTGGATGTGAAGGTGTTTCAGCTGGTGCTGTCTGCTCTCTTCCCCTCTAGTTCTCCAATCCCTCTCAAAAGAAAACAGTTGCTGCTGTCATGTCCCAGAAGTGGTGAGAGTCTCACTTCAGCCTGAGTGACCGCAGGGGTGCAGAACAATGTAAGCAGCTGTGTTTGAGCAGCACCAGGTTAAGCTGTGATTTGCTGAAGGGTGATGTATCCTTATCACACAGAATCACACAGAATCAGCAGGTTGGAAGATGCTTCTAAAATCACTGAGTCCAACCCATGCCCTAACATCTCAGCTAAACCATGGCACTGAGTGCCACATCCAATCTTTTTTCAAACACATCCAGGGATGGTGACTCCACCACCTCCCCAGGCAGACGATTCCACTCTTACTTTACCACTCTTTCAGTAAAAAACTTTTTGCTAACATCCAACCCAAATTTCCCTTGGTGCAGCTTAAGACTGTGTCCTCTTGTTTTTTCAGTTGTTGCCTGGAAAAAAAGACCAATCCCCGCTTGAATACAGCCACCTTTCAGGCAGTTGTAGAGAGTGATAAGGTCACCTCTGAGTCTCCTTTTCTCCAGGCTGAACAACCCCAGCTCCCTCAGTCGTTCATCATAGGGCTTGTGTTCCAAGCCCTTCACCAGCCTTGTTGCCCTCCTCTGGACGTGTTCAAGTGTCTCAGCATCCTTCCTGAACTGAGGGGCCCAGAACAGGACACAGTACTCGAGATGTGGCCTCACCAGTGCCAAGTACAGGGGAAAGATGACCTCCCTGCCCCTGCTGGCCACACTATTCCCAGGCCAGGAATGCTGTTGGCCTTCTTGGCCACCTGGGCACACTGCTGGCTCATGTTCAGTCGGCTGTTGACCAGTACCCCCAGGTCCCTTTCTGCCTGGGCACTGTCTGGCCAATCTGTCCCCACCCTATAGCATTGCAGGGGGTTATTGTGGCCAAAATGCAGGACTTGGCCCTTGGACTTGTTAAACTTCAGTTTATTGGACTCTGCCCATCTATCCAACTGTTCCAGGTCTCTTTGCAGAGCCCTCCTACCTTCCAACAGATCGACATACACTCCTAGCTTAGTGTCATCTGCAAATTTACTGGTAATAGACTCAATATCCTCATCCATGTCATCAATAAAAATATTGAACAGAACTGGCCCCGGGACAGACCCCTGAGTGACAGCACTGGTGACTGGCCGCCAGCTGGATGCAGCTCTGTTCACCACCACTCTCTGGGCCCAGCCGTCCAGCCAGTTCCTAACCTGGCGAAGAGTGCTCCTGTCCAAGCCACGTGCTGCCAGCTTTTCCAGGAGTATGCTGTGGGAGACAGTCTCAAAGGTCTTGCTGAAGTCCAAACAGACAACATCTACAGCCTTTCCTGCATCCCCCGGGCAGGTCACCTGGTCATAAAAGGAGATCAGGTTGGTCAAACACTACCTACCCTTCCTAAATCCATGCTGGCTGAGTCTGATCTCCCAGCCATCCTGTAGATGCAGTGTGATGGCACTCAAAAGAAACTGTTCCATTACCTTATTGGGTACCAAGGTCAAACTGACTGGCCTATAATTTCCAGGATTCTCCTTTCTACCGTTCTTGTGAATGGGCATCACATTGGCCAGCTTCCAGTCATCTGGAACCTCACCAGTGAGCCAGGACTGTTGGTAAATCATGGAGAGTGGCTTTGCAAGCTCATCTGCCAGCTCCCTCATTGCCCTGGGATGGATCCCAGCTGGTTCCATAGATTTATGAACATCCAAGCATCTCAGCAGTTTTCTGACTGCCTCCTCCTGGATAATAGTGGGACCATCCTGCTCCCTGACACCATGTACCAACCCAAGAGGACAGTTGTCCTGAGGACAAGCCATCTTCCCACTAAAGACTGAGGCAAAGAAGGCGTTAAACACCTCCGCCTTCTCCCCATCTGCAGTCACTAAATTCCCTCATGCATCCAATAGAGAACCAAGGTTGTTCTTACCCTTCCTTTTGCCATTAGTATATTTGGAAAAACACTTATTATTATCCTTCACAAAAGCTGCCAAATTAAGTTTTAACTGAGCTTTGGCCTAATTGTTTTTCTACATGCCCTTACAATCCCCTTAAATATTTCCTGAGATACCTGACCCTCCTTCCAAAGATGATACATCCTCTTTTTATTCCTTAGTTCATTCAAAACACAACCCTTCCTTATGGCACAATGCACC
This sequence comes from Mystacornis crossleyi, assembly GCA_013400655.1. Lineage (NCBI taxonomy): Eukaryota > Metazoa > Chordata > Aves > Passeriformes > Timaliidae > Mystacornis > Mystacornis crossleyi. The sequence goes on along the minus strand of VYZQ01027451.1, from coordinate 44,168 downwards.
TATGAAAACAATGTCACAAATGTTTTCCCAGTTAGTGGTCCCTACCATGTGCTGGAGTACTAGATCCATAGCTTCAAATCAGTGTAGGCATCCCACAGCCCTTCTCGTTCCTGCTGCATTTCCCCAGGGTGGGAGATCAGTCCTGCATCTCCCATATGTCCTTTATAGAGTCCCTCCGAAGTCCATTCTCTCTTTGAGAGAGACTTAAGAACAGTCTGACCCTGTCTGATGTGAAATCATTAATTCCTGAGACCTTCCAGTTGAAGTTCATATCTTGCACTCAGGCCGTTTTGTTCAACTAATTGTGTTAGTGGCCAAATTTTTCTTTCACTGACCTGCAACTATGCATCTCTTTATTTCTGAGGGCCTTAACACCCCACATAAGTAGCTATTTCTGAAAGCTTTGTTCTTACTCATCCTGGCTTTCAGATGAGATGTAGTAACACTGTACAAACTTTGACATCTGTGTTTGTGAGAGTCTTGGCTGTAAGAAGTGACATAAATTCCGTGTGATGCCTATGGCAAACACATTGGAAAATAATTGGCCATTGAAATTGCCGTGTTAGGAGAGAAGTAATGAAAACTAATCTGTCCTTTATGATTTAGATCTCTCACATGCAGATTTATGAAGTGGATGCCCAGCTGGAAATTATTGTATTACAGTCATTAGCTTGCTTGTTTCTCTTCAGCTTCAAGTTTATTTTAATGGACAGGATCACCCATAGTAAAGAAAGTAGCAGTAATGCAACAACAGTGTCCCTTTTTTCTCATATTTTCTTTCTCTACAAATTCTTGAAAATTTATGGCTAAGAATCCACCATAAAATCACAAAATCTTGGAAAACACAGACTCTCTTTCCTAGAGAACTCTAATTATCACCACAAACAGGCATTATTGTAGAGCTATTCTATGCATTGCTATCCAAGCTTGACTCTGCTTGGGTCATTTCCCCATCATGGGGTAAGTCAGTGTGAGCACATGGCTTCCACAGAAAGCTGATCTCCCTACTGCCTCATGATCTGTGTCAATCAGTATCTTCTTAAAGAATTTATTAAACTATTACCCAAGGAAAGTGTAAGAAATTGGCATAAGCCATCAAGAAGACATAAGCCAGCCTTAAAAGGGGAATGAAGATCAAATAGAAGAATACAAATGACAATATTTCCAGAAGAACAAAACATACTAGATGGAACAAAAATCACTATCTGCTGTTGAGTTTAAAGGGAAGCTGACTTTCTCGTGTAGCAGTAAGAGACTTTGCCCCCTACACATTGTCAGCCTTGGTTGCTCTGTAAACAAAAATTGTAACTATGCTAAACTCTGGCTTAATGTTTGATTTCACTGTAGTTTAGAGACCTCAATCAGTTGTGAAACTCAACAGCCTTATTATTTACTTGCTACCCAGTAAGCTATTTAGAGATGCGTGAGAAAATCCATGTTTGTTTTCCAAGCACGGAGGCTGTGATACTACTGAGCTGTCAGACAGTTCAGGGAGGACACCATGTGCAGTCAGGCCTGGGCACTACCTCACTCAGTGTCCTTCTGCTGAGCCGGTGTCACTTCGCCTGGCTTACCATCCATAGCATGTACTTAGGAAGGCAGAGATGAACGTGGTTGTCGTGGTTTAGCATAGCTTGGTTTTTAGTTAAGGAGAAATCCACCAGCCACGGAAGTGATTTTTTTTGCCAGAGGCTGCAGACAGCTTCTTCTAGACCCGACAAAACCACTCAGCTGGCTAATTTGAATATTGACAACTCTGTTAAGCCACTTAAGAAAGCTGAGCACGCCTCTATGAACCACATTTAAGTATGAGCAAACCCTAGGAAAGCTGTCTTGTTTCCAGCTTGTAGACAGGTAACTGGGGGGCCAGCACAGCGGCGCNTATCTTGCTGTGACATTGAAGCCACAAGAGAACTGTTTCTTGTGGAGAAGCCTCCATGGCATGGCAAAAGAGACTCCTCTCCATAAGTGCACTGAAGAAAGACCATTACAGAAGTGGCAAACTGGCTGAAAAAAATCCCAAGTTTTATTTCTTTACGTTATCAGTGGGAGAAGAAGGAGAGGTGGGGAGAGGAGAAGTGTTCTGAAGGTTTATTCTGACTCTTATTGTTTCTTTTAGTTCTAATAATAAAGCTTTCTTTATATTCTTCAAAGTTTTGAGCCTACTTTGCTTTCTCCTAATCCTTATATCACAGAAGGAGAATAAGTAAGCCATGGATTGCGAACAAAACCACTACAATAGTACAGGAATTTCTCAAGAGCGTAAAGATAATGGTTTCTCCATGACTGTCTGGGCTCAAAGTTTCCTTGTCCTTCAGTTACTATATTCTGGGATCACATTTCATCAGCTCATCTCAATTCAGCAGGCAATTCAGGCAAGTGTTTAACTTTAATCAGGAGTTTAGGCTTCAGCAGTATTCTGGGGTACTAAAATACTGTTGGCAGAAATAGGATGTATGTGCTGAAATGGCATTTTTGTGGTTTACTTGCACTAATTGTCTATGTTTTTTCATATATACCTGTCCTTAGATGAGACTATCAATCAAGAGCCATCTAGATGCAGTCCAGGGCAACATACTCAAGGAAGACCCTGCTTGAGCAGGGTATCTAAATGTGATACCTGATGCTTCTCTCCTGCCCTTAACACTCCTTTTTCAGAAATAAGTGTGGTCCTGCATGGTTTATTTTTGACAAGTCTGTGTCACTGTCACTCATCCTTGCATTGCACTTCCTTAGCTCTATGAATCCTCCAAGGGAGCTGATAACACTTCGGTGTCTGTCTCAACAGCTGTTTTCAGTGGCTGAGGACAGTGCTTTTCAGAGTCAGCCGATATTAACACAAAAAATTTACCTGAAGCACTCCAATCTATCCTTTCGCTCTTTTAGCCCAACCTGTTCCCCTCTTGCAACCGGCAAGAGCTGGTGAGACCCTGGAGCTTCAGTGCCATATCTCTTCTGTAACATGACAGTGGCTTCCGGAGGTGCTAATCTCTATGAGGATATGGATGTGTGTTATGAGAGGTGGCCAGGGAGCCTGCCCAGAGAGACGAGCTTGCTTAAAGTGGTTGAAAATGTTATTATCTGTTTTACAGATGGGAATTTGAGAGGAACTGAAATGAAGTGATTTGCATGTGATTACACAAGCTGTGTCTGGCAGAGGCAGAGGAATGCTCCCTTTTTTAATATCCTAGATTAATATTTAATATTGTAACTGACAATATTGATTTAATATAACCACAGTCCTGGCTACCATTTGCAATGCTGGTGATTTTCCAGGATAAGTGTTACTTCTACAGACTGACACTCCTTTCAGCTGGCCATTCTGCCTAGACTGCTGAAAATCGGATACCTATGAGCTCTTCCTGTCTTTGCTCACCTAGGCTGTCAGTGGACTTCTGGCATGGTGAGAGTAAGAGCTTCCATTACTGATCTGCTGGGCACTGTAGTCCCTTCAGCCTTTCAGCTTGGATTAACAGGAGTAATTAATCGTACACTGATGAGGCTTGTGGTGTCTAAGCCGCTGCAGTTAGGGGAGCAGCATGTAGATGCTGGAGAGCCAACTGTGAAAAAAAGAAAGAAAGAGAACAGAAGAAAGAAGCCATGTGGACTTTTGTTCCTTTGAAGTGACCTTTCAGTCCAGGTTCTTTACTTTTTCACTTCCTTTATGTTGTTCTTTTCCTTATTTGTTCTGAAAAGAGTGGAGCCTTCCTTGCAAAGCAATTCATATGTAAAAAGTTTTCACATTGGGATTCATCTGATAAGGTCTGCAGAGGGGACTTATTTGCGCTGACGAGTTGGCAGCCAGACAACCTCTCCATTTTCTAAATGAAAGGAGAGTAGCAGCAGGACATCTCCTACCCTCTCTGCCTTTCAGTGCTGGAAGAGAACCAAAATCTGGCCAACAGCCGTTCGGGGGAGTCGGCTATTTAGAAGCTGCAGAAGTGTACAGACACTGGGAGTGTAACATACGGTTTGCCTTCTGTGAGAACTAACACAGACTAGTGACATTTGGGTTGGTGATTTTCAGGGATGGGGGATGGGAAGCTTGACCTAGCAGATGCAGTTCTCTTGCCTTTATTTTTTGTAGCAGGACCATTCCAAATGTGAAGTAATCTAAATGTATTTTTAATTCTTGTCTGTAAAAGAGGAGACAGTCATAAGGACCAGATCATTTTCTTCCCCATTCAATCCTATATTCTAGTATGTAACCATTGTGAGATCACTTTCCCATTTCCTTCAAACATACCTGTAGGAAAAGAGGATAAAGGTGCCTCGAAAGCCACTTCTTGCTCACATACATGGCACTGCAGACTAATAGCAGAAAAAATAATTACTGCACCTGCCCAGGCTCAGTGTTTCTGTATATGTTTATTCTGTAGAAGCTAGCACTTGAATTTTGCAGATTTAGCTAGACAAATGACCTGCCTTAATTAAATACACTGGTGTGCATTTTATAGAAAGGTTTTACCATAATTATGGTGATGTTAAAATAAGTTTGTTTTCCATAAAACCCAAAGGGAAGCTGTTAACCACCTTTTGCATGGTTACTGGGTTATTTATCTTGAAAAGAGAATGTCAGCCATATGCCTAAACCAATGTCCTTTTCCACCAAGGTAATTTACAGAGCCTAAACAACTGCCTTTAGTACCCCCAAATGCTGGTGATGGCCACAGCATGAGCCTAATGCAGGCAGCTGCTAAACAGCAAGTAGATCACAAACATTTCCAGAGGGGACCCATGTGTCATGGCAAGTTCATGCTGCTAAATTGGACCATACATGGCTGTGATTCTCAGTGGGAAAACCTGATCTTTTCTGGTCCACCTGCCAGTTTTCCGTGTTTGGTGATAACAGACCCAGCACTAGAAATATGACTGATGTCTGTGATCCAGTAAATGGTGCCTATGTTCAAAAGCTTTCGCACCAGCATCCTAAGGAAACAGAAAGTCCTTTCCTTATTGGAGAGGGAGACTGGTCAAGGGAGCGAGAGCAGAAAGTATAATAAATGAAAGAACAATGTTACCCCTACTATTTTACATTCAAAGGTCTGTGCTGCTCTGAGCTGCAAGAAAAGAAGACAAGTGATGGGAAAAAATAAAAATAAAATAAATTTAAAGAATAAGGCCTGTAGTAAATTTACCAGATCAAAAAATGAAGTATTGCTGAATAAGCCCTTATTATCCAGTGTCAAGCACAATAGCATGTAAATGAATGTAATAGAGATGATGAACTGCTCAAACCTTGGCTAATGCTCTTAGGACTGATAGAGTTGATGAGAACTTGAAGTACAAAAGGGTTTTTTTTAGAACAATATCACTGCTGGTTTTGAAAGATGTTATTAAGAGAAGCTAACAGGCTCATCACAATCTTTTAAAGCTGTGTTCCTCTAATGAGCAGCTAAATGGCAACTCATGTATAAATGACAACAGTTCATTTAAATTGCACCTTGCTGCTCAGGATGATGATCAAGGAACACATAGAAGGTGAAACTATAAAGCAGGCATAGCAATATTTGGGAAGACACTTCTTGCTTTTCTGAGTCTGCCTTGTGTTGAAGTGCTGGACATGGAGTGGATGAGAAATGAGAGCTCAGGGGATGTCAGTGGGAGCTTCATGAGCTGCCCTGCTTATCTGAGGAGGAATTAAACATGAATATGAGAATAGGGCATTTTTTTGAGCTGTCATTTATAAAATCAGGGAAGGGTTGGATGGGGGAGTTGACAGGAGAGGTGTCTTGCAGAGCATGGAGCCAGGCAGCTCCAGCAGACAGGTAGCAGTGGGACCTGTGTGGAGGAAGAGCAGGTTTGTTTGCAGAGCAAACCCTTGTCAGAGTAGGCACTAGGCTGACAGCCTGGTATCAGAAGCTCTACCTATTGCAGGAAATAGCAGAAAACCCTGCTATTTTCCAACCCTAGGTGAGTGAAAGTCTTCAGGTCTTGATGGCCTTCTCAGGCAGCCACTGCTGGAAAGTTGGGAACGACACATTTCCACAGGAAGAGCTGTTGTACAAGGAGATGCAAAGGGAAAACCGAAATATGTTTCTTCAGATATTTAGAAGACTTACGACCTCAGAAATTCACCTGGCATGACGTTCATTACCTGCATGTTCCAAAGGATTTCCCATATAACCTACATAACAAGCAATTTTTCCTTCTTTAGTCCAGAAGCCTGGAAATTTGGGCTCCCCCCTTGCTTGATTTCCTGATATCCAGACTGGCCTCAAGAAAAGCAGAATTGCAAAACAGGAATAGTTGGATAGGAAAGCTTGCATTCATCTCATATGATGAAATTATAGTGTGGTTCAGCTGAAGGTAGTGGTACTAATGTGCTATGGTGTTTAAAATGTATTTCTTCAATTCTGTCTCTATAATTACCACTCCAGTCACCTTTCAGATCACAGGCAGTATCATTCAGCTCCTTTCACTTCCATCTAAAGTTTATGTGTGAAACCCCAGGTTTCCAGATTTTCATGCTACAACATGAAACAGTGATTAAGTGAAAAGGAAAACCCGCTGTCTTTTACTGGAATAGAAATGTAAAGAATAAAAATACTGAAGGCATGCCAGATTAGCATTTCAGTATTCCGTGGTTATGCAGGAACTTTCCTTCCCCCTTAAAGCTTCCCAAGTCCAGTCCCAACTGCAGCTCCTTGGTCTTGCGGTTTCTTTCTCAGCATACGTTTACTCTTCTACAGACAAGAGAGGCAGGCTTGTGGTGAAAGGGATATTGTCCAGTCCTTAGTCTTGCTCTTTAAGCGCCTACTGGTATTTGCAGTGAGGTGAGTGTAAACATATGTTTCAGCAGCTCTTAAAATTGCATACCAAAATCCTAATTTTTATGTTGTGTTTATTGCTGGGGCTGAGTAGCTTTCTCTGGCTTTTGAGAGCAGCAGCATTGGTGAGGAAGGTGGGGGTGATGAGAGGTAGCCAGAGCCTTTGTGATGCTCCAGGTGCTGAGGATATCGTGAATAGCTGAGTCATTTGGAATCACAGAACCATCACACAGTCTGGGTTGGAAGGCATCTTAAAGGTCCATCTAGTCCAACCCTCCTGCAGTGAGCAGGGACATCTTCAGCTAGATCGGGTTGCTCAGGGCTGTGTCCACTTCACTTCTGCTGGCTGGAAAACTTTATTTTTTTTTAATATAATTTTTGGAAAGGGTTCTAGATTGTTGTCAATCAAACTGTCGGAGGAGAGGGGATCAGTTGCTCTCTTGTGTTGTATTGTATTAAGCCCAGGAGACCGGCACTCTTGTAGAAGCTGGGTGCAGCCAGTCCTGCTCTTTTCTGTTGGGGGCAGCTAAGTCTGCTGGGTTTGCCAGCATGACCATAAAGGCGTGTGCCGGCTCCTGACACAGAAGGTGAAATAGCAGACTCAAGGCTGATGCCACTTGCCAAACAGTCAGATGGTGGTGTGGTGGAAAGTGTAAGCCTCAGTTGCTGCAGGCTAACCTCGAGGGTAAGCGGGTGAATGAGGGATACATTCATATTTGAATGTAGCAAAATAGGCTGAAAAAGCAAAGGTAAAGCTGCAGTGGGCGTGTAGGGAAAAAAGTACAAATGGGGGAGTAATATGCAAGGTGAACTGGAAAAAGAAGAAGGGAGAGTAATTATTTTGGGGAGTATTTTGCATTTGAATGCTGGAATTTTTCAGACCGCAGATCAAACCGATACTTGGAAACATCTGTCTATGTGTTTCCAGCTCACAAAATAGTGATTGCAAGAGCCATTAAAGGCCTGTTGGTATCAAACCCTCTTTCAAAAGAGAATCCTTTCCAATATTTAGTCTAAATTCTTTACCTAACACTGTGCTTGCAATAGGTAAATAGAGATACGATACCTATAAGATGATAAAGAAAAATGTGTGAATTATATCCTTGCTGCCTGGGTGAAGCCATCAATCTGCTTTAACCCTCTTCTCTGACAGGGCACTGCATCCTGGAAGGGAGAAGGTTTGAAGCAAGAACTGAGAACATAAAGCCACATCTCAGAATACATTCTGTATATATTCTGACTAATGATTAGTTGCAATATTATTTTATTTATTTTATTTTGTTACATCTTACCCTCTTTTTGAAATCAAAGAATCTCTGTTTATTCTATGATTTATTAAAATAATGTGATAAAAATACTAAGTATTTCAACTATTCTATTGACAGGTTTTATGTCACAAATATCAGACCATGAGTTCATCAGTTCACATTGCTTCCCCTGACCTTCTCTGAAGTTACTAAAAAGTATGTAAATAATAAGACCATACAAAATCAATCAACTAAAAATCAAAATAAAACCTCAAACTTGTAAAACAAATATGTCAGAATTCTAATGCAAAAATGTTTACATATTCATCTCACTGGAGATAGTAATTTATTTTCATAAAAATATGTTCATTTTGTCTAAGCAAATTTTATTGCTTTTTGACTGGTGAAATTGATACAGAAGTCTGAATCCTAGGAAGATTTTTTTTAGCCTTTTCTATTTGCAAATTATGTAAACCATTAAGCAGTTATAAATGCAGTCATTTATTTTGAAGTGGGAATTTTTTAGAGGAGATGCATAAGACAGATCGCAGAAGACCTGAAAAGTTATTAAGGATCTTGTGCATTTAAGAAACTCAGAATTTGGCAGTAAATGAGCCTATGTAATTCAATATCTTGACTACACATATGCCAAAGCATATGCTTTCCTGGACCTGCATATTGGAGGATTTTGTTTGTTTCTTTGTTTATTTAAAGCTATTTTTCCTGGATGTTATCTGTCTTAGCTACAATTGTAAAGGTGACATATGTATCATACAGATGAACTATATTAATCTGTTCTTTCTCCTAAATGAGAAATTTTGTATTTTTATGCCCAGATCTTATGCATTTCTCTTCAGCAACATTAAATAGAGCAAGGCATAAGAAGAGACCAAAAAATAGAGGTTTGTTAGGAGAGCTCTGTAGTCTTTTGCTGTCACAACACAAGACAGCACTGATGGTTTCTATTTTTTGAACTAAAAATGGCTTGTTACTTTTTCCTATCTAGAAAACGAATTTAAATCTATATGCTTAAAACCAAACCAAATTTTTATTAACCCCATAAACAACCTAAATCATTGCATTGGAGTCATCTTCTAGGTCACTTAGGAGTAGAAAAGAATCTCCTATGCAAATGCTGAATATTACCAGGCTGACATTATTGAGAATATGAGTGTTACTACACATGCATGGAAGATGGTAAAGAGCAGGATAATAAATTGATGCATTCTGTCAGACCATGGAGAGGCTGGCTGTGGTTTTCCATGAAAGTCTTAAGAGAGAGAGAGGGAGAAATGGAGAGCAGGAAAACAGAAAGAGGGTTTTTTTTTAACTCCTACTGGTGCACTTGTGGTTATAGTCAGCAACAGTACTTGCTGGGAGATCGATAGAGATCTCATGACTTACCTGTAAATTGTGGTGGTTCCCAGATCTTTTTTTACTTCCATAAACCTAATTATCACCTCTAGCAAAGTAGATAAGCAACCATTCCTATGCAGGTACTGAATGTATAGTTTTAAGAGGTATAAATCATATGTCCAAGCAGCATAGTTATGTCCACATGCTACCTTCATTCTCTCTCTCTTCCTTTACCATCGGTCTGGCATCTTGAATATTATGCCTTCAAACATTAATCGCTTCTCCAGAGTTTCATAAGAGCTCAGCCTGGTGCTTGCAACTAGAAACCCAGGACGTGTGAACATCCCAAAGGATCTAATTCACCTGGGCTGCCCTGCACAAATTTCACCTGAAACCTCTGCTCACATTTTATGAATATGGCCTCTCTTACTGTCAGTGGT